>JASDQU010100099.1:255445-266982 GCA_032191745.1 Picea mariana
TCAAGTAGATAGAATAATATGTTTTTCTATGTAATAAAGGTATTCATTAGTAAATAAGGCCTATGTAATAATGGGAACACATGTAATGTAAGAAGACTTACTAGAAGGTTTTGTCTCTAGAAATTTCTTCCTCTACAATGTTCTCAAGAAGACAAAAATAGTATATATAGGGGTAGAAAGCATGGAAAATCTTGTCTTGCGAAATCATTTGTACTTGAGCTCTACTCTGTTGGAGGTTTCCCCCCGAAGAGGAACGTGAAGTTTGCTCTCAAGATAATAAAGGTATCATCATTTGCATCTATATTGTTAGTGTGCTTATTGTTTTGTCTCTTTCTGTTAACTATTTTTGGTAATAATTCGGCTACTTCTCTACATATTTCATTCTAGTACCTTAAAAGTGGTATCAGATCTTTTTCCTCGACATATTTTTAGAAAAAAAAAAATAGGTTAGAGACATATTCTGACATCTATAAAGAACCACAATGATTTGTCATTCAACAGGTAAAACCATAGTTGGGGAAGAATAGGCGTAGGGACTACACATGGTTTCACCTTGTTGTTACCCCTATAACCCTTGTTGTTACCCCTTCAAGTAATGCTTCTTCAGATAGTACTTGAACCCAAAATTTCACTCCCTCGTACCCTCAGGTATATTGAGAGTTCTTTAGCTATCCTGAAACCATCCATAGATTCTCCATTAGACCACCATTTTGCAGTAGTTTCCACATCTCAATTCTTGAGCACAATGTTGTTCTTTAATGGGGAGGGCATGCTAGGTTCCTAACCTCCTTAACCCCTCAATTATATAGAATAATATGGTTTTTAATGTAATAATTGTTGGATAGTTGGTTTGGACAGTTGATTTTCATTGATGTCAACAGTTGGAGAGTGATCTTGGAGATTGATGTCAACCCTTGGAGAGGTCCAGAGATGTTGGAAAATTTATTGGCATTTGTATGATAGAGATTGATGGTGAGATAGTTGGGTACATTTGATGTAGTCTACATGTAGCCCCGGAGGTGTGGTTATGGGACCCGAAGTTGATTATAGAATATGGACATGAAGGATAGTGAAATTATAGGTAATACCATCATAGATGAATAGTACATGTCGTGTCATTTCTGGTGATATGTGGAACTCCATGTGGTTCCTCACGGTTAGGGAGATATGGCCTTGTAGAGTTGGAATCCCCAAAGAGTGGTCAAAATCCCCCAATTGGTTACAAGTCTTGGTGAAAGGGTAAAGTGGTTGTAACAAGAAACCCCTAAAATAAGGAAATAGGTTACCTAGAACAAGTATAAATACACCTCAAGAGTCTCTCATTTGAACACACAGACACTTACATTGAATATTTATCTTATGAATGGTATGGTATTGTATTGTAATATTTTGGCTAGTTTGTGACGACACTTTTCTGAGACAGCGAAGAGGTCTGAAGGCCCAAAAGTTTCGGAGTTGCAAAAACTGGAAACCCTAGTTTTCTAAGGTTGTATGCATGATGCAAGAGGACATGTCACGTAGATACATAGGTTGCAAGATGACAGGTCACATACATACACAGGTTGCAAGAGGACATGTTGTGTATCTGAGGAAAAGTTTGGAAAAGAAGGTACGGTTGAGTTGCGACAAGATTTGATGGTACAACACAGTTGCTATAGGATTTGATATGGTGTGCTTCAAGTCTTCATGAGTAAAGGTATGTATTTTATGTATTTGTTTGAGTCTTGTATCTTTAATGGTATGTCACATGATTAAGGCATGTCTTAGAAGCCCTTGATGGTATATGGTTGAGATGACACTGTTACATTCTTGAGACATACTCTTGTTACTTGGTATATGGTTGTTATGGTTCATTGTTAGAGTCACATCTTTGTGATATTGGCATATACTTTAGGTTTATATTATGGTACATGGTATGGTGTTGATGTACATGGTTGATGGTATGATACATGACATGGTATATGGTTGAGACACATTTCATGGTATATGGTACAAGGTACATGGTATGGTACAAGTGTTGAAGTACATTATTGATGTAAATGGTTGATACATGGTATGGTACATGATTGGTACTTGGTATACATGCTTGATGATTGAGGCATATGGTACAGGTTGAGGTGCATGGTTGATGCACATTTTGATACAGATGTTGGTGCATGGTTGATGCACTTGTTGCGGTACAGGTTGCGGTACATGGTTTATGCTTGGTATGGTACAGGTTGATGGTTTAGTACATGATTTGGTAGATGGTTGAGGCACATATCTTATGATTGTATGCTAGTGATCTTGGTACATGCTTGGTAGAGGCATGTGTTGGTGATGTTAAACATCTAGTTGAGAGGTGTCCTTGGTATATTATTCATGTGAGAGGATCTAGTTGATTTTTGGTGACAATGACAGGTTGGAAAGGTTGAAAGTGACAGGTTGGATACAATGACAAGTTGACAGGTTACAGGTTGATGTGACAGTAGCAGTGGCAGTGACAATGGTAGAGACAGTGGAAGTGATAGTGGCAGTGAATGTGGTAGTGACAGTTGGTCTACACTTATATTTCAGGGTGACATGACAGGTCAAGGAAAGGGGATCGTAGCCTCCTTCTAGTTGGATATGGAGAATTGGTGAATTGGAGCTTCCTTCAAGTTGGAGCTTGAGAACTAGGTGGTTGTTGCCACCTTTCGGTTGGAGATGGAGAACCCAAGGGGTTGTAGCCTCCTTCTGGTTGGAGCCAAATAATTCAGGGAGTTGTTACTTCTTTCAAGTTGGAGACTGTAAATAGGGGTTTGTAGTCTCCTTCCAGTTGCAGTTGGAGAATTGGGAAGTTGGTGCTTCCTATGAATGAATTCCTTATATATATAAGAAAGAATTCGATGGTTTTCTCCCATTTGGTTTTCACATAAATATTGGTTTAATGTGGTCTTGATGTGATGTTAATGTGATGTTTCTTATGATTACATGCTTATGATATATATATATATATATATATATTGAATGAAATGCATTGATGCTAAACTGTTAAACATTGTTGATAAAGTGAAAGGATATATATTATGGTTAAAAGTGGTATAAAGTGCTCATACTTATTCATGCCCCCCCCCCCCTCTCAGTATTCCAACAATTGGTATCAGAGTCAATTCTCTCAAGTAAATAGTTTAACCATTGGAAGATAGATCATGGAGTATAATATGAATGGAGAACCAATGTTGAATGGTCAGAAGGGTCTGAAGTATGAATTGTGGAGTTGTAGGATGAAGGTACTTTTATAGGCACATGGATATGATGTTTGGCACTCAGTTGTTACAGGATACAATGCTACAAAGAAACCAAATACTGCAGCCAAGAAGGAATTGAAAAATAAACAAGAAAATNTCAGTTGTTATAGGATACAATGCTACAAAGAAACCAAATACTGCAGCCAAGAAAGAATTGAAAAATAAACAAGAAAATAACAATGGATTTTATCTTGGAAGGATTGCATGATTCGGTAAAGGACAAAGTGGGAAAATATTCATCAGTTAAATAACTTTGGAATAAGCTACATAATATATATTCCTCTCCCATTACAGATTCAGAGATTGATAAAGAAGATGAAGGTACAGAACAAGAGGTAAGATGCTCATCATGTCAGATAGATTCAAAAGAAGAAGAGTTTGTAGTCAATAGAAGTGAGTTCTTTTTCTTTACTTGTGAAGAATGCAGACACCTTGAAATTGAACGCCCTTATTTGGAGATTGAAAGTGATTTGACAAAACAACCCAATGAAATAGAAGACAAACCTGAGATTGAAAGAAAAGAATCATGAAGAAAGATTCATTCAACGAGAAAGAGAACTTCAAGATGAAATAATCACACTAAAGATTCAACTTGAAGAAGCAAAGAAAATAGAAGAAACTCTTGAGGATCAAAAGCATTGTTTGGAAATCAAAATATCAACATAGAAGGAAGAAGCAGAAAAGAGGGAGAATATATTGACATATTAGCTTAAAGAAAGAACTGATGACTTAAATCATCTTGAAGCAGAATTTGGTCAAAAAGAGAGAAGACTTGAAAAATAAATTATCTCCTTGAAAATCCAACTTGAAGAAGCAAAGAGGAAGGAAGAATTCATGAAGAGTCGGACGATGAAGAAAGAAGAAGAGGTTGAGAATATTGAAGAAGAAGCTGTCAAATTGAGAAGTAAAATCGTCAATCTCAGCAAGAACATTGAAAAGACAGAAACATCCACATCCGCAATAGAGAATGAAGAGAATCATTCCAGGGTGCCAGAAAAGAAAAATGAAGAAAAGAGTCAGAGTTATGAAAAAGTACTCAAAGGAAGGAATCATGTTCAACAAGAATCAAAGAAGAATAATAGAGATACATCTTCAAAAATACCTTCCACGTTCAGGTAGCAAAGAATCTTCAACCATAATGAAGGGATCTATAGAAGAGAAGATTATGATCGACCAAGGAAAGAATTCAAAAGGACTACACCACAAAGAAGATCATTCATTCCCAGGTATGCAAATTTATTTTATGGCCATTATTTTTATTGTACTAACTTTAGACATAAGGTTGCAGATTGCAGGGCTTATGAAAGAAATGTTCAAGCAAGAAAATATTATGTGGCCCCACATGACATTGAATGTCAGAAGTGCCATAACTATGGACACATAGCTCGTGATTGTAGAAGCATGATGAATAATTCTATGAAAGACAATACTGATAGCAGATAAAATAAAGTATGCAAAAGAAAAAAAGAATAGGAAAATGAAGAGTAGATGAATAAAGGACACCTAGAATTCATACTCTCAGATTTGGCAATAGTACGAGATGAAGACAAATCTATAGGGAAAAATAAATATGTCAGATACAGAAAGGTTTGGAGAAGAAATGAAAAAAAATAAGAACAGGTGAATAAAGACCAGGTCCTAGAGATCGGAGTAGCACGAGAAAGAAAATAAGAGAAGATAAATAAAGAACAGGTTCAAGAGATTGTAGTTTCAGGAATTGTAGTGCAAGATCGATCCACAAGAAGAAAGAAAGAAGTCAAAGTTTAGAGAGATGATGAGGAATATTACTCTGCATCAGAGAAGGTATTTTTCTAAGACATCCGACTTGGAGACGCTCAGTAAATATGAATATTCAACAGGGGGAGTCCATGCAGTAGTAGAGATAGATCAGAGAACCATCCTTCGAGAAGTGGTTGCAGAGACATATTCAGAGAATTTAGATAATAGAAGTACAGAGTAAAAGTTTGCTCGGTTGAGAAGTAGTGTTTCCACACATGTGTAAGTTGGTAGTTATACAGGAGGAAGTTTATGATTGTATTGCATAGGGATATCTTCAGTATAGGTTGTTCGATACATGCAGAGTTGATGAGAATATAGATCATATTAGTGGACATATTTGATTCAGTTTGATAAACAGGAACATGTGATGATTAGTTGTAGTATATTCAGGTGAAGCCTTCAGAATAGTACAGTGACATGTGGGTCAGCATTTTGGATAGTTGAGTAGCATGGTTATGAACAGTTCATGACATATGGACAGAGATGGATTCGTGGGATGCTTAGCAGGTACGAGAAACACGGGTCAGATGCATAACAATATATCTACCATTGGTTTTGAATCATTGGAATCAATGGAATCAGTTGGAATTAGTTGATCATAGAAAGGCAAGAAATGGAAGGCACAACAAAAAAGGGAAAAAGAAACCGCCAGCAAAAGTTATATCATCAAAAGGAAATTCTTGAGCAGTATGGTTAAGTGAACATGACAAGTAAATGAAGAAATCAAATTTTGAATGCTTTTTAGATATGTCAGTGAATTTCAAGAGGAAGAACCAATGAACAATAAGTAGCACTGGAAAAGAGGAAAGGAAACATGTACAGGTATCCCTACATCGATCTACACAACATCGTGCTGAGAAGTCAAGTCATTAAAAAGAGAGATCTGAAAAAGAAGACTAGTTGTATAAAGACATGGAGACATACCCATAAGGGGAGCTATTATTTTTCCCATGATTGGTTAGAGAAGGTACAGTATTAGGAGGAGACATATCAACAGGGAGAGTTAACCTTTGGTCAAAGGTGAAGAGAAAGAACAGAGGCATGAAGACAAGGGGAGCATCCCCAAAAGGAGATACCCTTTTCCATTGATGTCAAATGGGGAGAGATAGAAACATTGATGAGGAGCAATGATCACACAGGGAGCATGAGTGTTGCCATGCCTAAGTGTCTCCATCAATGTTGGCGTTGCCATCAATGACAAAGGGGGAGATTGTAGGACAATTGGTTTGGAAAATTGGTTGTCATTGATGTCAACCCTTGGAGACTGATCTTGGAGATTGATGTTAACCCTTGGAGAGGTCTAGAGATGTTAGACAATTGATTGAAATTTTTATGATCTATGTTGATGCTGAGATAGTTAGGTACATTTTATGTAGTCTACATGTAGCCCCATAGGTGTGTTTATGGGACCCAAAGTTGATTAAGGAATATGTAAATGAAGGAATGCAAAATTGCAGGTAATACCATCATAGATGGATAGTACACATCATTCTATTTTTGGTGATATGTGGAACATCATGTGGTTCCTCATGGTTAGGGAGATATGGCCTTGTAAAGTTGGAAGCCCCAAAGAGTGTTCAAGAAGCCCCTAGTTGGTTACAAGTCTTGGTGAAAGGGTAAAGTGGTTGTAACAAGAAACCCCTAAAATAAGGAAAGAGGTTACCTACCACAAGTATATATACACCTCAAGAGTCTCTCATTTGAACACACACACACTTACATTAAATATCTATCTTATGAATGGTATGGTATTGTATTGTAATACTTTGGCTAGTTTGTGACAACAATGTTTTGAGGCAACGAAGAGGTCTGAAGGGTCGAAAGTTTTGGAGTTGTAGAAAACTGGAAACCCTAGTTTTCTGAGGTTTTATGCAGACTAAAAGAGGATAGGTCACGTACATATGAAGGATGCAAGAGGACATGTCACGTACATACATAGGATGGAAGAGGATAGGTTGTGTATCTAAGGAAAAGTTTTAAGAAGAAGGTATGGTTGAGTTGCAACAAGATTTGATGGTACAACACATTTGCTATAGGATCTGAGATGGTATGCTTCAGGTCTTCATGAGTAAAGGTATGTATTTTATGTATTTGTTTGAGGCTTGTATATTGAATGGTATGGCACATGATTAAGGCATGTCTTGGGAGCCCTTGATGGTATATGGTTGAGGTGACATTGTTACATGCTTGAGACATACTCTTGGTACTTGGTATATGGTTGTTACGGTTCAATGTTAGAGGCACATCTTTGTGATATTGGCATATACTTGAGGATTATCTTATAGTACATGGTATGGTGTTGATGTACATGGTTGATATGCATGGTTGATGGTATGATACATGATATGGTATATGGTTGAGTGTTATGACCCAAGAGGGGCATATATATGGCTAAATGTATATGATATGACCCCAAGGGGGGGAATATATGGGCCTAAATGTACATGTAATGTGTAAATACATATGTAATAGGGTTTGCCTAGAGATAAAGTGGCCTCATGTGAAAGTGTATATAGATATATATAAGATATCATGTATTCATTATTGGGAGGTGAATTGTGAAGTATGAATGGTATTGGGTTATTTGGAGGGGGTTCCCCTATTCTTTAAGGAGTTATTGTGTAACTTTTCTATATTGGAGTTTTTATCCACATTGAAATTCCATACATGGTGTGTACTTCTGATATTTTATGATATTTTGAGCATTTGGATCTTAACATTTGGTATCAGAGCTCAAGGTCTTGGGGTTTCGCTGCTACATCTGAGACACCTTGGAATTTTCGCTATAATTTGTTTTCTACAATGTTTCAGAAGGAACCCCTTGGAGGATATTTAGTAGATGAATCAAGGTATGTGCGGTTCAAATTTCATCTCCTAAGGCCTTACACTTTCAGAGATGTATCCTGTGTAATATAGGGTTCTGGAATCATCCTGAATTTAGTCATTGCGAATTTTCGCTATAACTATTTTTAGGTAAATTTTCAGACCCTGAAATACAGATTGTATTCATATAAAGTATTAATGTATTTTTGATAAAAATTTCATCTTCTGGGTCATCTTAAATTTGTAGATACACCTTGTGGAAGATAGGGTATCTGACTAGTCCTATTGACTAGTCTCAAGAAGGTGTTCTCGTTAAAACAATCATAAATTATTCCTGGAGTATCCAAATTGAGTGAGACCAGTTGCATTGTATACGAGACAATATATAGTATTTATGGTACAATTTTCATAATTTTATATCAATTATTGTGCACGAGGAACGATGTATAAGTGCTCTCTACCGGAAAGGCCAAAAATAAGCAATGTGTGGGGAAGTTATCATAAATTCCACTTGGCACATCCAATTTTGGTCAGACCTGTGACATTGTAGAGAAGAAATTTCATAGTACTACAGGTCACAATTTCATACTAAGAAGGGACAAAAGTGCAGAGATACATCAGAAGTAAGGTCGGCTAGGAGGATAGGCTCCAAATCAGGGTTTCAAAGACCTCAATTAAGAATCAATGGAAATATCCAAATTTACAAGAGATGAAGATAAAATGAAATAAATCCTATGGAATGGTTGAGGTTGGTAAAACAATATAATATGACTCCTAGGAAAGAAAGAGATTATTTTTTTGATGAAACTTGGAAGTGGTGGATGAGTGTTGATCAAAATACTAGATGGCATTGCACATGGGAAGAATTTGAAAAACTCTTCTTAGATAAATGGATTAGGGATACAAAAATGAAGGAAATGTATAGAATTCAAGATGAATTAAAAGAAACACAGGAAGAGATTAAGAAGAAGGGTGAGGATCTATCTAAGGTAATATCCCTTATTGAATCACTCATTAAGGAGGTTAAGAACTTAAAACAAGAAAAGACTAGCAAAGACAAGTGGGAAAAAGATGAATCAAGAGAAGATTTGAAAAAGAAAGATGAAGATATATGTAGATTACGAAGCCATAATAAAAACTATTGGATGAGGTTAAGAGATTGAAAGAAGAAAAGAGTAATTGTCAAAATAAATAAGAAAGAAGAATCTTGGATGAAGAATCTACCAAAAGACTGCAAGAGGAAATTTGCAAGAAGGTTGAGGAATCCTTAAATACAAATGAGGTAAAGTCAGAAATGAAAGCCAAAATTGAAGAAGGACGTCAGAATTTGTTAGATGGGATCACATTGCAGCTTCAAAAAGAGAAAGAAGACAAGATTCAAGAAGGTCAACAGGAGATACTTGAAGAATTTGAACTCTATCTAGAGGATGTACATGCCAAATATGATGGTGTTATCTTGAAGGATAGAGTAATCAAAGACCAAGAAAAGATGATCGGGGACTCCATTATCGCTGAAAAGAAGATAGATGAAATGCATGTGTAGAGTGAAGGAATACCATCAAATGTGAAACCGTATCGACACCCTCATTACCAAGAAACGTTTCAAGGAAGACAAGGACAATATCATCATTATGAAGGAAGAATATGGAATACTTGTCAATATTCGTGGAACAAGGGATCACCAAACTAATCTTAAACAAGCTATTATCAGAGACCAACATTGACTACAAATTGGACAAGCTTCAACAAGAATACATGGAATCAAAGGAAATAAAATTATTCAACTAGACACCAAGGATTAAGACCGAAAATAGTTAATTTGGATGGATAGATCATCAACAATGGAATGAAGAAAGAAGGAACATAAGAATGTCATATTACTTGGTTTCATCACATGTGAAGCCTTTAAATGCAAAGCTTTGAGGACAAAGATTTTTGAAGGAGATTACTGTGTTATGACCCAAGAGGGGAATATATATGGCTAAATGTATATGATATGACCACAAGGGGGGCATATAGGGCCCTAAATGTACATGTAATGTGTAAATACATATGTAATAGGGTCGGCCTAGTGATAAAGGGGCCTGATGTGCAAGTGTGAATAACTATATATAAGAGATCATCTATTCATTATTGGGAAGTGAATTGTGAAGTATGAATGGTATTGGGTTATTCGGAGGGGGTTCCCCTATTATTTATAGAGTTATTGTGTAACTTATCTATATTGGAGTTTTTCTCCACGTTGAAATTCTATACATGGTGTGTACTTCTAATATTTTATGAGATTTTGAGCATTTGGATCTTAACATTGAGACACATTTCATGGTATATGGTATATGGTACATGGTATGGTACAGGTGTTGATGTATGTTGTTGATGTATATGTTTGATACATGGTATGGTACATGATTGGTACTTGGTATGCATGGTTGATGGTTGAGGCATATGGTACAGGTTGAGGTGCATGGTTGATGCACGATTTGGTACAGGTGTTGGTGCATGGTTGATGCACTTGTTGTGATACAGGTTGTGGTACATGGTTGATGCTTGGTATGGTACGGGTTGATATTTTGGCACATGCTTTGGTACATGATTGAGACACATATCTTGTTGGACATTGTTACCCATGATTTTGGTCATCTTGATGGTGTATTGATGATGGTGTACTCAGGCTCCTAATAAAAACTTTCTCTTGAGAATAGTGACATTCATCTCTTCCCAGAAAACATATTTTTGAAGAGAGTTCACAGGTTGCTTATATCCTAGGGTGCGAGAATGACCCATTCTCGCAGGCTACCTTCAGCTAGGGTGCGAACTTCTCACACTGTGCTACATAGCTAGGGTGCGAACATAGCTAGGGTGAGAATGACCCATATATATATTGAATGCAATACATTAATGATAAACTGTTGAACATTGTTGACAAAATGAAAGAATGTGTATTGTGGTTAAAAGTGGTATAAAGTGGTCATATCAATTTACCACCCCCCCCCCTCCTCAGTATTCCAACAATAAAGGTCGTCACTAGTAAATAATGCCTATGCAATAATTTGAACACATCTAATGTAACAATACTTACTAGAAGGTTAAAATTTTTTCCTCTAGAATGTTCTCAAGAATATATAAATAGTATATATAAGGGTAGAGAGCATGGAAAAGCTTGACTTGTGAAATCATTCTTACTCGAGCTCTTTTCTATTGGAGGTTTCTCCCTGGAAGAGGCACATGAACTTTTCTCTTAATATAATAAAGGTGTCATCATTTGCATCTATATTGTGATTGTGCTTATTATTTCCTCTCTTTCTATTAACTATTTTTGGTAATAATTCTTCTATTGCTCTACATATTTCCTTATGGTACCTTATGTTGGAGTTACTTCACACACACCTAGGATTGTTTTATACTAAGGTTTTTCCTTGTTTATTAGTCATAATTAGTCATTATCCAGTCTTCTATATTTTAGGGGAGAATATTCTCTTTCAGTTGACACTTCAGTTTGACTAGTTGAGTTGAGTTTAGATGTTGCATTGGTTTTGTCACCATGAAACATTGGGATCATCACTAGATAATGAACAATTGCCTTGGGATCATCACCAAACTGGCGCATTACCCTTAATTTCCTGATTTAACTCTTCACTAATCTCTGTTCAGTCAGTTAACTGCAAA
>JASDQU010100100.1:11565-22182 GCA_032191745.1 Picea mariana
CCCTACGCCTTCATCCTGGTGGTCTAACCACTACCCTATGCCTCAAATCACTTTCAATCGTAATACCCTAGGTCCTAGTCATCCCCAATCCCCTCCAAACCTTTATTCCTAAATTTATATGGGCCATATAACAATTTGTTTGTTTGTTTCATTAAGAGTGCACACATGCTCTTGTGAGCAAAACTAAATGAGGTATGGCATTGTGACTGCTTCAAATTCTTGTCCTATAAGAGTGTGCATATGTTCTAAGAATGCATGTGTGCTCTTGATGAACTATAATATGAGGTAGACACAATTCTCATCCTCTTTCTCTCCCAAAAATGCAATACCATCCCGACGTATGCACACAAAAACAACAACAAAAAACATTTTTTTTTTGTTTTTTAGTGTCATTGTAAAGCAAACTTTTGTCCTGTTGCTTAATTGGTAGGAAAATTTGTGTAATTGGAAGAAATTTGTAAGTGGAGAGAAAACTTTTGCCTTGTTATGTATTTGGAAATAAAATTATGTCTTGTTATATAATGGGAAGGAAAGTTTAGAAGGCACTTTTGGTCTTTTGGTGTACTCGGAAGAAATTTCTTGTCTTGTTGTATAATTGGAAGGAATTTCTTGTATTGTAAGGAACTTTTGGTCTTTTGGTGTACTTGGAAGGCATTTCTTATATTGTTGTATAATTGGAAGGAATTTATTGTCTTGTTGTATAATTGGAAGGAACTTTTGGTCTTGTGATGTACTTGGAAGAAATTTCTTGTCTTGCTGTATAATTGGAAGGAAACTTTTGGAAGGCACTTTTGGTATTTTGGTTTACTTGGAAGGAATTTCATGTTTTCTTATATATTTGGATGGAACTTTTGGTCTTGTGGTGTACTTGGAAGACATTCCTTGCTTTGTTGTATAATTAGAAGGCACTTTTGGCCATTTGTTGTACTTGGAAGACATTTTTTGTCTTATTGTATAATTGGAAGGCATTTCTTGTCTTTTTGTATAATTGGAAGGCAAGTTTTGGAAGGCACTCTTGATCTTGTGGTGTACTTGGAAGACATTACTTGGCTTGTTTTATAATTGGAATACAAGTTTTGGAAGGAACTTTTAGTCTTTTGGTGTACTTAGAAGGCATTTATTGTTGTGTTGTATAATTGAAAGGATTGTTTTTTCTTGTTGTATAATTGGAAGGCAAATTTTGGAAGGCACTTTTGGTATTTAGGTGTACTTGGAAGACATTTCTTGTCTTGTTGTATAATTGGAAGGCACTTTTGGTATTTTTGTGTACTTGGAAGGCATTTCTTGTCTTGTTGTATAATTGGAAGGGAACTTTTGGTATTTTTGTGTACATGGAAGGCATTTCTTGTCTTGTTGTATAATTGGAAGGGAACTTTTGGAAGACACTTTTGGTATTTTGGTGTAATTGGAAGGAAATTGTTCTCTTTAAACATGGGGAACCTATGTAATCGAGGTAGAAAGTATTGAAGGAAAGAAAAACCAATTGAAAACGTAATTGGAGAAAGAGAAAAGGTAAGATTAGGCATGGAAAAATGTAATCTTTCGGTAGAGGGAAATCCAAATTCTATTGCAATATATGTCGTTGTTTTTTCTCCTCCATTAGCACAATCAAAGTGCATGCTTTCAGTAGAGCCCAATACAGTTCATACCTCTAGTGAACCTCCAATGATTATTTTATCAAAACAAGTTGTTGTGGATGACTATATGATGATGGATTTGCTTGGAGTTGATTATACAATGTATGAAATTAGAGAGGCAAATGGTGCACAACATTTTGGTGAGGATGTTGTTGTGGTACAATCTCTTGTTGGATAGTCAGACGTTCTATAAAATAATCATGGGCATGTCCACTCTCGTCCCATAATTGATTCGCAAGTGATTCAAGGGAAATAAATCCTACATTTGTAACTTCACAACAGAGAGGTCAACAGTGCCAGAATACAAGTCTATCATCCCTACCTAGACTACACAATGTGTGTTGAAGAATGCATAAATGAATTCAAGTGGATGAAAGTGTTATAGCATTACTTGAAGGAAAGTTACCTAACCTAACTATTCTTTATCATTCATATAAAGTTATTAAAGAAAATTTTGAACCAAAATCTGATGCAACTAAATGTCAAATATTTTTGAATTTGTTAAACTATAGGAGTTTAACTGTTGTTAAGAGAATTTTAGGCAACAAAATAGTTAAAAGTTCATAAACAAGTAATCATATCGTTAGAAACCTTATGGATGCTTTTCAAAAAATTGCTAAGAAAACTCATTCTAAAGACCATAAAGCAGCTTGGCATGTTTTGTCACAATCAATTGTTAGCAAGATCACAAGGAAACATCATTTTCTAAAAAAAAAATATTTTATCATGAATTGAAATATCAAAACCCTTCAATAATATTCTAATAGAAGAGATAATCTCGACATAGGTGGCCAAACATATTTGTGGGCCTTAACTAGTAGACTACCTCATTTTTACATGAAGTTAATTGGAGTTGTTAAGAGACTAGTATAGACCTTCTAGCATGAGAAAATTAGGCATTCTTCCAACCAAAAATATGTACTAAACTTAAGAAGGGGTTCTAGGGTCCATGAACCCCACATTAAACACTTTCTTGACATGACACGGAAAAAAATTGTGTGAGAGATTCAAGAATGTACATAGTTTTTGATCCATATTCGTTGATCAACATTAGTATATACACATCCATCCTTAGTCTTTTTCCTTTGTTTTTATTTCTTTTAAAATATCCCTTACTTAGTTATTTTCTCCTTTCAAATGTGAGTTGCGAGTCCCAATACTATCAAATTCCTAGGTCTACAGAACCACAAGCATTTGTATCTATACTTAATCATTTTTTCCTTTCGAAATCCCAACACTTAGTCATTTTTCAAATGATATAGGAGATCGGTTGCAGGGATCCAACATCTTATAGACCTGCAATTTCCCATTTCCCATGTCTTGCAGTCGTGCAACACTTAGAATGACCCATCTACCTCTGTGCCCTCCAAAATGCACTTTATACCTTTTCAATACTTAACCATTTTCTTGGAATGTGGATGCGGGACACTCCTTTTATCCCACTTACATTTTTACCATGCTTATGTCCCACAAACCGCAGTCCCATGTTCTATAGAATGGTCCTCTTACTTTCATTCCCCACATAATGAGCTTTCCCCATAGTTATTCTATTTTTCAATTGTGGATGCGGGAGTCCTCGCCTTCCACCATTTTCATCTCATTATGTTTCAATACTTATCCATTTTCTTGGAATGTGGATGTGAGACACTCATTTTATCCCACTTACCTTTTTCCCATGCTCATGTCCCACAACCCACAGTCTCACTTTCTGCAGAATGATCCTCTTACTTTCACTCCCCACATAATGAGTTTTCCCATAGTTATTCTACTTTTTAATTGTGGATGCAGGAGTCCTTCCCTTCCACCATTTTCATCTCATCATGTCTTTTCTCGCGCATCTCGCAATCCCACCTTCAACATAACATRCTTTCCATTCTTATTTTATCACTTCCATAATTAACCATTTTTCATCTTCTACAATATCACATCACCATTTCTTGATTGCATTCACTTTTCCCCACCACAACAACCACCATTTATGTGAAAATAATGTCGTTATTAAAGTGGCAAAGATTTCACAAATCCTTGTAATAAATTCAAAATCTCGTCGTGTAGGACGAAAATTTTGAAATAAGAGCTACAGTGATTAATCATCAAAGAAATACATGGTAAATTAAATAAAGAACTAATATTCCAAGTTGTAAAAAGTTATATCAATAGTAGCGCCACTTATTGGTAAGAATAGAAAGTAGTGTAAATAATTTCAAATAGGAGAAAAGAGTTGTATTGTGGATATATGCTAGATACACTCAAATGTGGGGACCAAGAGTTCTTGTGGTCGTGAGCTTACAACTACTACAAGGACCTCCCTCCTGTTGAGAAGAAGAAAAATCAAGTCGGCACCTCAGGCATAGCCCTTGTTGGTTGTGTTCTAGAGGTGATAGATTTCAAAGAGCTAATTTGGTGGTTCATAGATAAATTTATTCAGAAAAGAGAATAATTCAGCTCCAAGGACAACAAACTATTTCCCTAGATTGAGTGTTTACAAGAATGTTACGACTCCCAAATCCCACCATGCAATTCAAGGGTGAAGAAACCAAATAATTCCTCAAAGAACACAGAGGAGGCACTACAATGAAAAGAACCTCTAGTGGAGGTTTTGTGGACGCCCCTATTAAAATAGCCCAAAAATCCGTTTGTAGCAGAGGATACTAGAGGAGGTGAGCGGGAGGAGGTTTTAGTAGTTGTTTTTGTACGATGTGTTTATAAATATATAATGCATAGGTGTGTTTTATACAACTGATGCACCAGTTCCCGCAAAACTAATGCACCGTAGTAGGGTTATTTCAAACAAAAAAAATACTCTGGTGTGCTATAGAAATAATGACACACCAGTGTGCATAGTTGCTCTAAAAAATTGTGCACCGTGGAAGTGTAATTTTAAAAAAAATTATATACGACGGTGCGCTACTTAAAAAATTTCACTGGTGCGGATGATTTCTCCCAAACAATAGCGCACTGTGGTAAGGTTTTCAAAATAAATACTCCGGTGCGCTACTTAAATAACGACGCACCGATACAACTAGTTATTTAGCGCATCATAAAAGGGTTAAATTAAAAAAATTACCGGTCGTGTTCTTAATCATGCAGAGACATCAACCAAGAGAGAATCAACAACAACAAGAGCATAGGGTGGACTTGTACAATGTTGTACGGGATTGGAAGGTGAGGGAGAGGGAGAGGGATTTGTTTCCTGGGCATTTCTGTGAATTTTTTTGTCTGCATTTCAGATGTAAAGACTTGAGTCTAAAGTATAGGCATTTCAGCTATAAATACTTGAGTTGAAAGTATGGGTAGTCTCTCAAAATTATAGTCTATAATCATCTGAAGCATGTTGTAGACTCAAGTATTTGGTGAACTCCCAACTAATGAGTTGTCTAGCAAAATTCTAATCTATATTAGTTGCTAATTCATAATTGTGTGTGAATATGATGACAATTTGAGTTCTTATGACCATGATTTCCATGATGGGAATATTTCTCCATGAGTACCTACTACCATATGGATCACCCTTCCCATATCTCCATCATGGTCGTCAATGATTATAACCTTGTGTGATCTCGCTGTCAATGATCATAACCAACTTGAATGATCATCAATGATCATAACCTACGTGATATCACCATCAATTATCATAACTTTTGTGATCTCATCGTCAATTATCATAAACTACGTGATCTCGCCATCAATGATCATAACTTACGTGATCTCGTCATCAATGATCATAACCTACATGATCTCACCATCAATGATCATAACCTTGATCTCTCTGTCAATGATCATAACCGTATCTCAAAATCCTAAACTATAATTATTTCCCATTTATAACATAGTTGAGAGTTCACCAAATCCTTGAGTCTACATCATGCTTAGTGAGAAACTTGACGATATCATCGAGCCATCTAGGGTCTGACCATATTGGCGAACTTTTAAATATGGGGTAGCATCTCGGTGAGAGTGCACAAGACTTTGCGCAAATACTGAAAATTGAGGGGAAACCTGGAAATACTTTGTCGGCTAAGTACTGTTGACAAAAATCGTCGTCAACATCCTTCACATATAGAAAGAAGGATGAACCTTGATCATAACTCCTTGCCCAGTTATAGGAGAGTGATAATCTTTCTCTGTGCTTAGTTTTGGAGGGGCGATGAAGTGGTTGTAACCATTATGTCTTATTTTGAGAGGTTTTTTTCGAGAGATTTCAGTTCGTTAGAGGTTGGTTCGAGCTACCCTCTATCCAAAGCAAGGTCAATCTTGTTTTTTCAACTAAATGCTCATCTGATCCCATCCTCTCCTCAAAATTATCTTATGGTTGTTATGTCCCAACTCCTATATAATGAAGGCCATTATTGGTTGAAAAGGAGGAAGAACTTTAGAGTATCATATTGTTGGTCTAGTGACATTCAAGGGGATGTAAATGAGAGATTGGAGGAGCTATTGCAACATCAAAATTAAGGTTGTAAATGCTTCATTACTTATTACTTTCCATATAATATAACTTGGCTTATTTCGCTGATGTTTATATTGTTCAATGTATGGATGTTTATTTTTGCTTAGCTCAAAGTAGATAGGTGTATTTTTCCTAACAATATATAATGGAAGAAAGGAGTATTTCGTTGTTCCTTAGAGGTAAGATATCTACCTCGTTCTCTCATCTTTGCTTTCCATTATGTTTGTGGGTATATAAAGTAGATCTAGGAGGAAAGTAGGAAACCATTTGTTACCTTGGATCAAATGAGCCTTAATCCAACGGGGCTTTCACCTATCTGCAATGCAATGTTGATCAGTTTTGTATGGTTAATAGGCTGGAACCGCTTCCAATTAACTAAATTCGTATTGTTATACTTCATAACAATTTAATAAAATAAATCCCTGAAAAAATGGGGCTTTTGCCTATCTTTGTGCCATCTTTCCACATGAAAACTCGCACTACTTGATTCTGCTATAATTAATATCTTCGAAAGCATATCTATTTTATTGGAACTCAGCAAATGGAGTCTAAACAAGACTCAAACCGAGGCTCAAACCTGCTTCTCCCACAAGAGGACCCCAAAAGCGTGGAAATGAAATAATTAAACATTGCGATTTACTTTTAGAAGCAAAAAGGCCATGAAGAACACTGCCCAGCGAAAGGGTTGAATAAAGAACCCATGGAATACTATGACCTGTCCCAAGGCGTTGTCCCCAAGCCATAACGATGGAATCAGCATGACTGTGAAATGAAGGCGCCAACAAAACTGCATAGAGCAGTATAGCAACACCATGTGTGAGGTAATATCAGCACAATCAACCCTTGAGCTAGAGGAAGAAGGCGATGAGTGCATTAACGATTACAACAACTGTTAGAGTTGCTCTCCCCATAAATATTTCGACCGCCTGGAAACTTGAGAAAACAGAGAAACAATCCATGAAAACAATCCATAATTGATGGATAAAGTACATGTGAAATCTTCATTCCAATGCTTGCCACCTTTGTTTGAAGAAGACTTGAATACACGCAGGTACAATTACTTACACAAGAGTTGACAAGGCATGTACTAATATGCAGTAGTCAATTCCGTTGAGACTTGAGGCTGGTGTTAAATATAATGTAACCTCAACAGTCTGACTGTACACTGCCAGCTATACTGGACAGTTGTACTTTCTATTTTTGTCTTTCTTGAGCCTATTTAGCTCAACCATCTTGCATTGTAACTAAGTTCAGTACTTCTTCATACATTTCAATATACTGTTCTATTCTTTTCTCTCTGCATTTCTCTTTGCTTCACAATTTATCATGGTATCAGAGCTTCAGCAGTAAGCCTCTTCACACAGTCGGGAGAGCAACACGATCCTCACAGTGCAGAGCTTCACGGTTTTTTGAGAGCACATGACACAGACTCTTTCACAAGGTTTGGAGAGCTGTCCATCATACTCTCGGAAGATCCTCGCAGGAAAATTCCACAAGGAAGCAGAACGTCTTACATTCAAAAGATCAACGTAGGAAGCTTGCAGAGCATGCTACGCTCGAAAGAACAAGGAAGCAGAGATCGAGAGAGCAGAAACAGTAAAGATTCTTGTAATTTTTCAAAGATCGTCAAATATTGACGCAGAAGAGCTGCAGAATGGAAGATCGTTTAAAGAACTCGAAGAATCCATTCAAAACTGTTAAAGATTGCTGCAGAAGGCACAATCGTTTAAATATTTTTGGAAATCGCTCAAATCTGTCAAAGATTGTAGCAGAGAATGAAGTACTGGTGAAATTCTTTCAAATCTTTGAAAGATTCACGAATCTTTTCTTCCACAGGAGAAATTCCATCAAATTCGGCAAAGATCACGTCAAACACGCAAGGAACAACCATTGTGGCCATAAGATTCGTCCTGCGAACGGATCCGAGGCGGGAAACCAGTTCAGAAGGGACGAGGAGAGCGCGGAAAAGGCGAAAGCATTTCAACCGTCAGATCTTGCACAAAGGCCCGACAACCGGTAGATTAGCAAGAAGGTGCATGACGTTTAGTCGTTTGAAGCGCACCGGAGAATTTTTGACTTGTGAAGTCCCGACATCATCCAGACTGTCCATCAAGAAACACGTGGCGAGATCTCGACATTTCGTGACTCGCAAGGTGTAAAGGTCAGAAGCAGCTGTGAGAATTTGCGATCCGCGAAATTCCGAGTTCTTCTGGACCGTTGGATCAAGAAAGATCATGAGCCATCAATCTTTTCTCATCGCCACATCGCGAATCGGGAGTTGGACGAGCAAAGGCTTGCACTCCAAAACTCCGATACGCGATATTGTGAAATACCGAAACAATCATAGCCGTCCATCCCAGAGGACAAGTGGCAGCAGATCAATGCATTGTCAAATCGGCATATCAGAGTTCGCGGTTTTGAAAGACCATCGCAACAAGACTTCAAAACTCGCAAAATCGCGGTACGCGATATAGCGATAAGATCTCAGCCATCCGTTTGTCTGGACACGTGGCGAACATCGTAGCGCCCGTCGGCATTTCGGCATTCGGGGTTTCAAGTTGACAGACACATTGTGTCAACGGAGCATCGCAAGTCGCAATATCCCGAGGAGGAATCAGGATTGTCCATCTCTCCCGGACGCGTGGCGTAAATCCAGGGACTCAGGAAAAGTTCCGACAAGGAAAGGGCCATTGGCATATTGGGATTCGGAAAATCGTGAATCCTGAGGACAAGGATCTCGTGCACTTCGAAACCGCGAAATCCAAAATTTCGACAGAAGGAACCCTCCATTTGCGGGGCCCAGCTGACATCATCTCGTCAAACGAGTCAATCGGCGCATCGGCATTTCGCGGATCCTGGAGATGAGACGTCCAGGACACATCAAATCGCAAAATCGCGAGGAGAGAGCACGACCGTCCATCTGCTGGGATGCGTGGCAGAGATCAGAGGAATCGGGAAAGTCCCGAAAGGAACGCGCCATCGGTAAAACGAAGATCGGGGAATCGAGGAGACAGAAGAGCTCGACATCAGAACTCGCGAAATACCGATTTGTGATATCCCGATAAGATCTGGACCGTCAGATCACAGCACGATCTGGACCGTTGAAAAGTCCAAGGGTGAATTTTCGCATTTCGGCATTTTGAAAGGCAAACAACGGGAAAAGCCCGTAGCACTTTAAAAGAAAGACGTGTGGTCACATTGCAAGGAGACAAAGGGCCAAATTCAAGCCCGATAAGCTCCCATCGGCCATCGGCAAATCGACGTTTCACCGATCGAAGGTAAATATAAAATTTTCCTCTGTACTTCTGCAAAAAAAATTTAATTCAAAAATCATGGCGTCGTCTAGCAATCTAGGCCCAACTCAGGGTCTGAATCTTCTTCGTAAGAATTACAAATTTTGGTCTTTTCGAATGAGGTCGTTCTTGCAAGCACAAGAGTGCTGGGAACTAGTGGAACTTGGATATGTGGAACCAGATCTAGCCGCCCTCACTGCCATGACAAATGCGTAGAGAATAGCTCAGGCAACTCTTAGGACCAAAGAAAACAAAGCGAAATTCTGGATTCAGAATTCTGTAGATGATTCGATTTTCTCGAAAATCACAGGCGCTGGTACTTCCAAACAAGCCTGGGATATCCTAAAATCGTCCTACCAAGGAAATGACAGGGTAAAAATAGTTAAACTGCAGACCTTGTGGACACAATTCGAGACTCTTAGGATGACAKAGTCCGAAACAGTGGATCAGTTCATGACCAGAGTCATGGGAATCGTGAACCAGATCAGATTGATTGGTGAAACCATCACTGATCAACGAATTGTTGAGAAAATTCTCAGAAGTCTACCCAAGAAATTTGAAATGGTTGTAACAACAATCCTTGAATCCAAGGATCTGTCAAGATTTTCAACAGATGAGTTAATTGGTTCTCTGGTGACACATGAGACCAGACTACATCTCACAGATGAGTCAATCTCCAATGCCTTCCAAACTCAATTCTCATTCAGAAGAGGGAAAGGCAGAGGAAGAAGTAGAGGAAGAGGGAACAATCAAAGTAATCCTCACTACAATGGAGGTAACAGACAACAATCTCAGAATCCAAATTTCCAAGGTCAAAAGCAACAACATCCACATCAGAATTTCCATCCTCAAAGAGGCAGAGGGAGAAGGTCTAATGACAAAACAAGCATACAATGCTATTACTGCAAAAAGTATGGGCACTATGAATCTGAATGCAGGAAGAAGAAGCCAGATCAACTCTCAGGAAGAGCACATGTGTCAAATCATATGGGAGACACCTCAAGAGGTATGTTTCTCTCATGCCACAAAACTGAACAACAACCTAAAGATCTCTGGTTGCTCGACAGTGGATGCAGCAATCACATGACAGGTAACAAAGAATTACTTTCATGCCTTGATTCTTCAATCTCATCTGATATTACACTTGGAAATGATCATTTAGTCAAAGTTCAAGGAAAAGGAACTGTTCCTATTCTTACTAAACAGAATGTAAAGAAAGACATATGTAATGTCTATC
>JASDQU010100100.1:43729-88306 GCA_032191745.1 Picea mariana
TGGGGGATAGAGAGGGGGGAAGAGGGACATAATGAGAGAGGGGAAGAGGGGGGAGATACAGAGGGAGATGGATAGAGAGAGGGGGAAGAGAGTGAGAGAGGGATAGGGAGAGTAAGGTTGGAGAGAAAGAGAGGAAGGCAAAGGGAGGGAGGGAGAGGGGGTGAGAGAGAGAGAGAGAGAGGAACTTTATTTGTGTTAACAAGAACAAGTGTGTGTTCTTATTGCTAATAATGTGCACATGTTTTAGGAATGTGCACATTATTAGCATTATTTGAATTTCAGTTTTTTTTTGGGTGGGAGTGAAAATTCTAGCATACATGTTTGGTGAGTTGGTTGCATCATATTTAGGTTCGGGATGACAAATCTAGTGGTTCGGTTTTCAAATACATAAAAACCTCCATTTTTATGAATTCCTCTACATATCTCTGTTTTTTATGTTATTTTATATAGGCCACACAGTTCAATTATTGACGAAACTATAAGAACAAATAGAGTTGGTTGTGCAGATTCCAAATATACGATTTTTTTTTTTAAATTAATAATGTTTACTATTTTTAATCTATTTTTGTCTTGACATATATCAAAATCCTAGAATACATTCCTCTCTTATTTCTACTATAAAATTTTGTTGGCTTAACCATTTCTCAAATGAGTTATATGCGACACTAGAGGAGACTAATATCTATGATATGTATAAAAAATAATTTGTTTTGATTATGTTAAGACCCTATTAGCCTGCACGAACAAAAGACGTTGTAATTTCAAGGATATGTTCACTTTAATAAATTTAAAAATAAAATAAAATTAATATACTAAATTTCCAAAAAATACACAACACAAGAAAAATAGGTTTTCTACAAGTATGCAAGTTTTTGGAACAAAATTTCATCGTTAAGGTACTAAACACTTGCATGAACAAAAACATATACCTTATATTTTGTTGGAAAATAAGAAACTATTGTTAGAAAAATCAAACTTGACATAGTTATTAACAATTTCTATGAATACAAGTTATATATTCAACAAGATAATTCAATTTCCTATGTTTCATATTCTTACACCATATTCAAATTCATTGTAAAAATACCTTGAATAACCCCTCCAAGCTAACATATTGTTGTTTTTCCAGGTTTGCATTGCCACTAATGCATCATGAGAGACCATCATTAGCTTGCACTCACCCATAAGCATTGCAATGTTTGAGTGGAGGCACTTGAGAGAAGGCATTGCACCAACGAAAATACCACATGAGGTCATCCTGAAAATATAGAGTGATCTAGCCTGATTGACTGAGAAGACAACCAGATTGGGCCAGTGCCTCGCTCATGTAAGAGGATGGCGACAAATTTCCTGTTGGGAAGGAGTGGTGGTTATTTGACCATGGAGAGTAGAGTGATCTTGTGGATATGTTTTTGAAGGATGCACATGAATTTTTTGATGGAATGCCTTAGCAAGATGATCATGGACCACTATGATTGAATGGTTCACAGGAGGAGGCCATGAGTCTTGGTTAAAATCTTGGCATGGTGAGAGGATGTCGGTGTAAGTGTTAGGTGAACAATGGTGGCTATCGGTCTAGAGAAAGGTGGGAGGTTTTGAATGCATGGTTTGAGGTGGAGTTGACACCTTATTATATGTAAATGGGAATATGGCTATAGACCTGGTTAGGCATGTGCACCCCAGGTTTGAAATGTCACTCGTAAAGTCTAGACGACCTAGGTGATAGGGGAAGCATGTGGTATTACAAGAAACCATGTCTTTGAGGGAATTTGGACTAGTTTTGGTCATGGGGGAAGTTAAGTCGACAGTCATGATTTTGGGAATATAGTTTTTTCTTCGTAGCTTGTTGTTAGAGTCCATTTATTGCATGTAGTGAAACATTGGCATTAGCTTGGAGGTGAGAGGTGAAGGCTCACTTGGATGGCTTGGCCATATTTGGTCAAGGAAGTGCTTCTTTGCTAGTTATGGTAATGGATTTGAGGGATGTAGATTGTGGGATCCTACAACCCACAAAATTGTCATTAACAAAGATGTGCACATGGTATAATCGATATTTGTTCAGGATCGCAAAGGAATATTTTTTTTCAAATCCAGGAAGTCATTATATGGCCTGAAGCGCAAGAAGGAAATGGTACAGGATGTGTGATTCATTCATGGTGAGCCAGAGTTCTTAATTAGTGATTATGATCATTGTGTTTATGACATATTCATTATCTTGGTTTTATGTTGATGATATTCCTGTTGCAAGCGAAGCATGGTTGAGGTCAAGAGGTTAAAGGATCAGTTGGTCGTGACTTTTTCAGATGAAGGATACAAGAACAACAAAACAAATCTTGGGCATAGAAGTACACAGAGATATAAAAATGGTAAGTTGTGGTTGTCACCGATGAGGTTCAGTATGAACTTTGTGAAACTGGTAAATATTCCTTTAGCTTTCCATTGCAAGTTTTCTTCAAGTTGATGTCCTGGTAGTAAGGAATACAAATATTATATGTCTCGTGTACAAATGTAGTAGGAAGGTTGATGATTGCGATGGAATGTTCAATTATTTCACTTGTAGTTGGTGTTCTCATTGGACACATGAAAAATCCAGGTAAAGAGCATGGAAATGGGAGCTTCAGTAATTGAGAATCATTTGTATCACCTACAGTGGCTGCAACGATTTAGTTTGTGGTTATGTTGATTCAGTATTTATGTTGATTCAGTAGAAGAGGAGTGGTTCATATTGGAGAAAAATGTGTAGACATGTTCATGCAACTAGTGTTGTTAGAGATGTTGCCATGGTGTTTGGATTCTCTTGTCTTTCAGGAAGGTGATGATTGATTCATTGGGAAAGGTATCAGAAAATTGTTGTCAAGGTGAAGATTGTTTGTAACAACACATCATTGCAGTTACATTCAGAGGATCTCAAGATTTTGGATTTCTATATGTATGGAAGCGCTTGAGATCTCTCCTCATTAAATGTAGAAGCCCGTAAGGAGCTTCTTGACACTGGTGTAACCATTTCTTTGTTGGGTGAGAATTAATGAGATATCATTGCCCCCATCTAGTTCTTAAGTACTGTGTGTGATGTATTTTCTCTATTTTCTTTGCTCTCTAATCTGCTTTTTCTTTGTTCTCTAATCTCAGTATTTGCAGGCTAAGTTTAATAGAATAATGTCTCATTTTTATTTATTTATTCTTTTTTATATTTTTATGATTAAAATTATTAAAATATATAAAAATTAAATTTTATAACAATTTTTTTATCTATAAATAATTTTTTTTATCAAATTTATTACTTATTAATTTTAATTCACATTCATAATATAAATTTTATAATTATATTATAATAAACAAATTTATAAAAAGTTTTTTTTTTTTAACTATTAATTAATTTATGACGACATGATAGTGGCTACCAAATCATGTTTTCTAAGAAGAAGTACTAAATCAAAAAAATAACTAAAAAAACATGATGAAAATGTAAAAAAAAAAATCAAACTATTATTAAATAAAAGCATAAGAATACTCTTTACAAATTAATCTTAAAAATACTAAATAAAAATATAAGAATACTCTTTGCAAATTAATCTTAAAATGTAATAGTTTTTCAAAATCTAAGACTTTTCACTATAAGTATTACTACTTTTTTAAAACAAATATTAAAAAATAATAGTTTACTTTTTACAAATTAATCTTTATAAAAGTATAAAAATACTCTTTACAAATTAATCTTAAAAATTTTCAAAATCTAAGACTTTTCACTATAAGTATAAGACTACTTTTTAATGATAAATATTAAAAAAATAACAATTTAGTCTTTACAAATTAATCTCTTTTTTTTTTTTAAATAAGAAGGAAAATTATATTAAGTTTCTGCTATAACTGCAGTAGAGCACCAAAATACAAACATGTCCAGAATGCATTGCTGGACTGCCCTAACAGAGGGGAAACCAGTCCAGCCTTCCCATCTAGTTTAGAAGTCAAAAGAGTCATAAACTAAAGTAAGATAAACCGTGTTCAAACTGATCACCAGCTAAGACAAGGAGACTAACAGGACTACAGAAAAGAATACAAAGGATCTAAACACCTGGCAGGAAGCCTGGCCACATGGGAGGGAGGTCCCCTGGCCAAGGATCTTCTTCAATGTACGTTGGCTCGGCTGCCCAAAGTTTTTCCTCTGCCTCGTCGCGCGCGGTTCCTTCATCTCGGCTTCCCTACTCAGTCTTCATCGGTTCCCTGTTGACTGGTCGCTGAGCCTTGTTTGGTCCTTCATCTGTAGCGGCACCAGGCGCCTCCCTTGGCATAGCTTCGACCGGGTCCGAGGTAAGAGCCGCTTGCATGGAGGAAAGAAGTTGAAGGCAACTCGCCACCTTTTCATCTGTGGCCTGAAGGTGATAGTTAAGATCTGCCATCTCCTGTCTAAGCTCAAAGACCAGGTCGTGCATGATGAGCAGACGGTCTCTGAAATTCATCCTGTTGAAAGAGCCAGTGGAATGCGGTTCATCTTGCTTAGGCGCGCCATGAGGAGGAGGGTCGCCGCTTGAGCCAAGGAAAGGTGCGGGGGGATGGAATTTCACTAGGGGATCGTGTAGGTGGCGCGAGATGGTGCGGGGGATAGTAGCCATGGAAACGACCATTAGATCTTGCGGGAGAGCAGCTATAGATTCCGAATGAGGACGAGGGGAGGAACAGGCAGAAGGCGAGCCAGGAGGCGTGACCGAAGGCCGACGGGGCTTCCAGGGAGAGCCCCTCTTCGGCCTTCCCCTTGGGCACGTCATTATGTGCTCAGTGCAAGAGATGAAGCAGGCTAAAAGCATCGAGTGCAGGAGAGGAACAGGAATACCATCTACCCAGAGATGATAAGGAGAGTTCGGCTTGTGCTGTGATGAGAGGAACCTTGCGGGCATCGGACGGGAGAAAATAACAAACAAAGTGAGACGAGCCATTCTAAAAACACTTGGAAGTGGAGGGGATGCATGAATGCGGCATTAATGCCCCCTCGAATCTCCGTAAACCGCATTTAAACTCCATGGAGGGTGGCGGGCTGTGGCACGGGCCCATCACGTGCCTCCATGCTGTGATGGCTTGTGCCATCCCCTCCTCCTTGCCACGAAGAGCGCACTAACACCCCATCCGGGGCTTTACAAATTAATCTTAATTAATCTTAAAAAACTAATAGTTTTTCAAAATCTAAGACTTTTCACTACAAGACTACTTTTTAAAAATAAATATTAAAAAATAATAATTTTTCAAAAATTTTAATTTTAATTTTAATTTTTTTATTTCATTGTCTTAATATCAAATTATAATTATTAAATTGTAAATTATATAATTTCATTATTGTTTCTTAATTTAAATTTAATATTATTATATAAATAATTTAAATTTTAATTTTAATATACTTACAACTTTCAATTATAAATAAATTAAATTTAATAAAATATATATAATATTAATTATATATATTCTATAATATAGATTTATATATAAACCCTCATTATAGAAACAAATCTAATAATTAGAATCTATATTCCAATCATGAAAAAAAAACATAATAATTAGAATCCATATTACAATCATGAAAGGGAAAACGTGTGGATAATTCTTTACATAAAGCATATCGTTAGTACATCTTTATTAATTTTAAATTAAAACATATTATAAATTATATATATTATGATTAATATAATATTAATTAAATTATATATATTATAATTAATATAATATTAATTATGTATATTCTATTTTGTATATATATATATATATATATATATAAACAAATCTAATAATTAAAATCGATATTCCAGTCATGAAAGAAACATAATAATTAGAATCCATATTACAATCATGAAAGGGAAAAAAGTGTGGATAGTTCTTTACATAAAGCATAACGTTAGCATATCTTTATTAATTTTAAATTAAAACATATTATAAATTATATATATTATAATTAATATAATATTAATTAAATTATATATATTATAATTAATATAATATTAATTATGTATATTCTATTTTGTATATATATATATATATATATAAACAAATCTAATAATTAAAATCGATATTCCAGTCATGAAAGAAACATAATAATTAGAATCCATATTACAATCATGAAAGGGAAAAAAGTGTGGATAGTTCTTTACATAAAGCATAACGTTAGCATATCTTTATTAATTTAAAATTAAAACATATTATAAATAACCAATGAGGTGAGGCGTATTATTAAAAATATTCATAACTTTGAATTGTATATAATTATTATATTAAAACATTTTAAAAATAGATTAGTAGTAATTTCACTTGTTATTAAGTTATGATTTTACTCGTATGGGTTGTATTATTAAGGACATTCATAAATAAATATATTATTAAAGCTGCGATTAATACTAAGACTACATTTTCATAGAACAAAAGCTAACACAACCTAATACTGTTAAGATGATTTTTGTTTTGGAACCATTGAAACAGAATTGTTACGATGATTTTTGTTTTAGATCCATTGAAACAAAGAAATCTAATAGAGTATACTAGAAATAGTTTCACTACTAAGGAAATTGATTTGTTATGAGCAACAGACTAACCTTCTTCTAGAGTATAGTGAAAATAGTTTCGCTGGGAAAGAAATTGAGATGAACATTATTAAAAGTAGATTTTTTTTTCCAACTAATCAGAATTGTTGTAGAAAAGAAGATCGTTTGAATGCCTCGCACCACATTTCACAAAAGCATAAGGACCATAGTACGTTACCCACTGATATGCTCCTCATTATGGACGACATATTTGTACTCATAAACGTTGATAGCGTCTCTTTATTGAAATCGTTTGATTAATCATCTTTTTATTTACAAATTTGATTTGATGACCATAAATTGAAGATGCTGGCATATTCTTCATCTTAACTCCAAATCAATAAATGAGATTTGCATAATTAACTCTCTTAAATTTTTGAATTTGTAATTATCTTGTAATTATATCAAGCATTAGCATGGGGAGAGCAACCATTTAACATTTACTTTTTTATTTTTTTTAATAATTGACGGTTTCATAAATTCTAACGCCATGTGGTGTGAAGAAACATTTATGTATCTTCCTTTTCACTATGTTAGAAGAGCCAGGGAGAGGAGTGGATTAGCCTTTTTTAATTTTTTACCAATTGACGGTTTCATAAATTCTAAGGCCATGTGGTAAGAAGAAACAATCATTTACGCCACGGGAAACAAACATTTACTATATCCACCCTTTCACTATGCCAGGGAGAGGAGTGAATTAGCTGGTGTAGTAATGTTGGATGCCCCTTATAGTTTGGGCTTTAGATTACACCTGAGGTTTTCATTTCAATGGATATATTAATGTATTCATATTTTTTAATGCTTAGGAAAACAGGGCGTGTATGCTGCTTCACTTAAACCAAACCATGTTCCGAACAAAGTATTATCACTGTAACACTATGCCTAATCTTACTTACTTCCTTGCGAACAATGTATTTCTTTTTCATGGATATCTTCTTTGTAGGGTTAAAGGAACAACCCTATTAATAATGTAAACCCTGTATAGGGTGACTATGGTGAATATGTGCGACTAGTGAAAACTTATTTATTTCTGTTGTCAAGTTCTTGGGTAAAATAGACAATAACGCCTGCTAGATATAACACTTTCATTCCCATTTCATTCTCAAAATCACTCTTCCCATTTCGTTCTCAAAATCACTTAAGTAGAATATTGATGCACATAATGAATAAGCCATTGTCTACAAGAAGCAACTAGGGTATCTATTTCACTATTTAATGAAGCCACTAGGTTTGAACAAGCCACCAGGGCAAATATTTAACAACTTTTTAATAAATATACTAGCGTAGATATTAAATCCAAAAGCTTCGTGTTTCACAATTAAGTCTCTCAACCAAGCGAGTACCTTGGAACATACTTGGTCACTTTCTCTCCTGGGAAGCATTTTGCATTTGTTTGTGTAGTCGGAGTGAGAATAGGATCATACATGTTCAAAACACCATTTCCAGTTGGAATGAGCTCTTTAAATATGTGGAAACATTCAGTAAAGCATCCACAAAACAATTTAAATATTAATATTTATGGTGCGTCACATTATTATATTCACCAAACAATCTTCATCCAAACCTACCGCTCTGCTCTTCTTGACAATAACTACTTGTAGCGAATAACTAAGGACTCTTTTGTTTAGTAGTTGAAGATCTCAGTGGCATTCAAAGAAGGAGCTTGATGGAGAGATGTGAAATAGCTCTACGCCATCATCTTACACGGTAAGTGTGGAAAGATTTTGGGTAAAATAAATGGAGAAGAAGGAGGTGCATTTCATAATCTAGTAGTACAAAAAGATTGTAAATTTTATTCGATGATAAATTGTAATAAATTGTAATAATTTAGTTGATTTATTATTTTCTATAAGAATTAATTAATTTAATTTTAAATTTTAAATATAATTGATTACATATATATCCTATTCAATTATATATATAATAATAAAATAATATATAATTGTAATAATTTAGTTGATTTATTATTTTCCATAAGAATTAATCTAATTTTAAACACAATTGATGATGATGATGATGATGATGATGATGATGATGATGATGATGATGATGATGATGATGATGATGATGATGATGATGATGATGATGATGATGATGATGATGAYGACTAAGATCAAATTGGTCTATCGGACCTTAAGAGGGTAAGTGATTACTTGTGATTCTTTAGAATTTTGTTTTTGTGCTCGAAAATCATTAAGAGAAGCTTTCCAAGATCACCATACTTTTGTTGAGTTAAGAGGTTAGGAAGGTTGGTAGTGTGATAAATATTTTGAAAATGAGATTTAATATGGGTATAGGCTGGACAATCTAAGAGAAAATGCTTTTCATCTTCAACCTTCTTAATGTCACAAAGGTGACACGCTCTTTTATCCCATGGCATTTTAGGAATTGACCAATGCCCAGTTTCACTATGGAGCTTGTGATAATTTGTTCTTATCTTAGCAATGCTTTTTTTTTCTTTACACTTGGCAAAACAGATAGATAATTTTGATATTCTAGATTAGGGTTGATTACATCTTTATAATACTTTTTTCCTCTAACTCTTTATCACACCACATTTTTTCCTTAAATTTTGATTTGACTTTTTTTTTAAATAGTATCTTTATTTTGCAAAATGGTTTCTTCCATGATTCCCCAATAGTTTAGGCAAGACCACACGTCTTTATGCCATCCTCGCTTGAGTCGATGGTGGTTATGACTTGATTTTGAAGCAATTTTAGGTAGCCTCTTGTCTTCCATGTTGTTTAACTTGTTCTTATACATTAGGTATCTAGTCATAGCCATGCTCTCAATGGGGGAGAGGCGTGTTTCTAACAGGAGGATGGGATAGGGCGTATTTCCTTTAATTTTGAGATTAAATTCTTTTGTATTTGTTGTATCTTTCTCCAAGATTCATGAGAGATACTATAGCCCCATACTTCACATCCATAAAGAATAACAGGTGTAACAAGAGTCTCAAAGAGTAGTTTTTTCTTATCCCAACTCCAAAGATCAACTGATTTACAATTGTTTTCAAGCCCATAATAAGATTTTCATCCCCCAATAATCCTTTTCTCAATGCTATAATTACAATTGAGCTTGTAGTGAATATCAATTCCAAGATATTTGTATGAAGTCACGTCCTCCAAGTTGTTGTTGTCATATACAAAGGTATCATAAGGGATCTTATTGAATTTAATAATCATGACCTTAGTCTTATCAGTATTAACAGTCATACCCATATTGGAGCAAAAATCCTTGAGGATTCTTAGTTGGTTTTCAAGATCATGGGGACTCCTTGACATAAGAATGATATCATCGGCATAAAGAAGAATATTGATGACTACACCAGTGAGAGTAGGGCTGACACAACCTGCTTTTTCCAAGAATTCTTCTAACTTATCAATGTATATGCCAAAAAGGGTAGGGGACAAGGGACAAGCTTGTTTGACTCTGATATTGCAGTTAATCTCTTTTCACTAGCCCTCAGTGTTTTTAAACTTAGCAATAACATTCTCATACATCCTTATTGTAGCAACCCTCAACTCAAGAGACACGTTTATCTCTTCCAACCTATTCTAAAGGTTTTTCCTAGGAACCATGTCAAAAGATTTTCTAAAGTCAACAAAACAACAAAAAAGATTGGTTTTAGTATTGCGAAACTCCTCTGAAATGATCCTAAATGTAACAAGATGGTCCACAATTGAATAATATCTCCTATATTCAAATCAATTATATATATAATAATATAATACTATATAATGTATTAGTTTAAATTTCCATGCGCCACATTAATAATGTATTAGTTAGAATCTCAAAGAGCCACATTGATATTAACATTATATGTAGAATCTCCATACTATATATATATATATATGTATATGGTTTCTTTCCGTACACCACTTAATACTATATATATAATGTATTAGTTTTAGTTGAATCCAATAAATGTTTCATAATAATTCAAACATGCTCACAATAATATTCCAATAAATGATCTTTCAAAATCTAAGAAGTTGGGGTGTGATGTCTACTTCTTAAAGTTGTATGTAAATCATTAACGAATTATTTATGTTTATTTTTTAATTAATTATTAATATACTTAGCAAAGACCACCAAGTTAATATGTTTATTAATAAGAATGGACATTTTCTAAAACAAGTTGGGCAAGTGATGTTACCTCTTTTTAAATTAGTGAAAACTAAAGCCAAATTGATCACTTTTGAATGATATTGTTTTATTAATAAAATCATCTTAATTGTGATATAATCTAATATAATTTAGTAATAATTAAATATTAATCAATTACATATTTTGATAGTTTTTATAATATCAAAATAAATCTATTATAATATCTTTAAATACATTTATTTTTATAAATATTAAAATTGATTTTCATCAAAATTCATATTAAAAATTTTAATTATAATGGATTGTTTAAAAAACCTAGATTTATTATGAAGATGGTACATGTAAGATTCATCATTGTTTTTATATTTCTAACAAATTGTTTCACAAATTTGTCCTCACTTTAAAAAATAATGATATTTAAGTAAAATTTTTTATATATTTTGATTTTATTTTTAATAATAGTAAATATGAAAGAAGTATTTTTTATAAGTATTTGGAAAGTGATTTTAGTGACAAGATAATTGAAGTATAATATTGTAAAAATTAACTAATAGAGATTGCAAATCTTATTTAGATATTCAGAACACTTGTAAAAGTAGAAATTTTTTTTTTTCTAGAAAATAAAAGACTAAAATGTCCTATCCTTGCATTGTGATGAATATATTCCCATCGTTGCAATATCCCCATCATCGTCAATATGTGATAAACAATATAATTAATCAAAATGTTATGAACATAGCCATGTCATCGCAATGTGACGCAAATATCCACTCGTCATAATGTGATGCAAATATCTTGTCCTCGCAATGTGACAAACATAGCCTGACTGTTTCACTGTGCGAACATAACCATACTATCACAATGTAACAAACATTGCCTGATATGATGAACATACAATGTGACAAACATAACCATATCGTTGCAATGTGATGAACAAAACTATGGTCTACTGTTGGCACAAGGGGCAGACCCAGGGTTCAATGCTACAACAACGCACCAAAAAAACCCTAACTACCGGCCCTTTTGGCAACACCTGCGAAGCAGATGAAGTCTCACCCAAGGTAGAGGCAAGGGTGGTTGCAGGACTCGGGTGTCTGCAACCTTAGCTAAGACATAGATCTGTGATTGTAATACTTAATAGAGCACTTAGCACCGATAGCTCATCAATATCTAACCACTATCTATTGCGCATAGGAAACAAAGCATCGCATCATTCATCCATAATTGGCGTATTTAAGCACTTATCATAAAGAGGTAGATTAGATCTAGTAGATTCAAGCACTAAGCATATTCATATAATCCAGATCTACATTCATATACATCATTAGCACAAAGCATAAACAGATCTATCTATCTATATCAAAGCACTTAGCAAATAAAGGAATAAACACACCAAGACATATTGCACAAAGTAGAGAAACACAACATATATGTGGTTCAGCCCCACCCTGGGGCTTTGTCCACCAACTCTTATTCTTTAATAGCTTCTTGAATAGGTTACATGCATAGAGCCTCAAAACCCTACTCCGCATAGGACATAATATCTGCACAGCTCGCTAGATCCTTCTTCCTCGAGCTAGGATACAACACTAAGCCTTCTATAGTCATTTGCACTTAGCTCTTCAAGCTTCACACAGTATGCACCGAGCACTTACAATCCTTCAATCACATAGATCTAGCACTTAGCCAACTTCCTTACATCACATAGATTCCCCTCCTTACATTGCCTAGACATCTATTTATACTTTACAAAATAGGCCTAAACATGGGTAAACCCATGGGCTGACATCCCATACCCGTTACATAATCCCAAATCCCAGAAAGGACCCAAAAAGGGGTCGAGATCCCGCGATCTCTCCTTCATCTTGCGCTTTGTCTTCGACAGGCTGTCGAAGTTCCAAAATAGGTCAAAATTGACTAAGGATCTCCCAAAACTTGGTCAAGGGCTAACAAGCCCCCAACAATCACTTGTGACTCTTCCCGAGTCACTCTGATCTGGGAGTTATGCTTAGAAAGCCTAGATCTAGGCTCAAGCTGCTTTGAATTGTTGTTGTGCCATGACCTCTTGTGCAACAAACTCTTGGATGACTACCTCGTTCACAGGTCCTTCGAGGCACTGTTCAGCTGCAGTGACAACCTGCTCCAATTCTACTCCTCGGCCTTCGACCTCTGTGAACAATTGATAGGCCTTATCTTGTATAGGTTGGAGCCTCTGAGTTACTTCCATAACTCTGCTCTGGATAGTGCGGATCTGTTGTTGGGCAGTGTGTTGCTCTTGGGAGCGCTTCATTCTTTCCACAACTGACAGGGGATTTAGCTACACCTGTATCATTTCGGCTTGATACTTTTCCTCTTGGAGCTGCGACTTTAGTGCCTTCAACTCTGGATTCTTGGTGAGTTTCTCGTAGGTCTGGGAACTGAGATCAGTAAGTTTCTTACATTCCATAGCAAGGGATTTTATTTGCTCAACTGCACTTCGAGCAGTTGCTTCTCTTTGATCCCTTACATCCTGTGGAGTCTCGGGCACTGCGCAGAGGTCCAAGTCTGCTATGTGTTGTTGTAGTTGCTGGATAACTTCTGTGAGCTGCTCTACTTGATTCGTGACTCGGTCCTCTACCTTTATTTCTATGACTGTCATAGAGCGAAGTGCTCTGTTGACCACTTCTTTCACTTCGAGTTGCTTCGTGAGCAATTGTTCTTTTCCCTGTTGTATCTGTGTTTTTTCTTCATCGAAATTTTCTTAGAGAGTAATCTTTTCCTATTCTGCAGTTCGAAACTGCTCTACAGGTACTCCTTGCACTTGCGTCAAAGCCTCGGTGGCTTGTTTTATTTCCTCTTGTGCTCGACAAAGGCGAGCTTCGATTGTCTCAGCTAGTCGGTGGAGTTGGACTGACTCATCTCCCAACCCTGGTTCTCCCGATGGCAGAGGCGCAGTGGAGACTGTGTGGCTGGACTGAAGAGCCTGTTGTACCCCTCAGAGCTTGACTTCAATCCTATCATACATTTGTTCCTGCTTCGCTCCTTGTATTTCTCCTATCTCTAGTGAATCATCATTCAAGGCTGCTATTATGAAGTCAAAGTCGTCGGAGGTGAGGACACTCTTCATGGTGGCTTTTGTCTTCTTCCAAGAAGAAAGTTTCGGGGAGAAACCTTTCTTTTCTTTAATGGTTCCACCTCTTCTCTGGGTGGTGTTACTTCGTTGGGCCTCTGTTCAGCTTCTAATTCATCACCACCCCCTCAGTCAGGTGACATGGATGTGGTCTTCACTAAGGTGCTGCTTAAGTTTTGGACCTCCTCAGTCTTCTTCTGTCTGCTGGTTCTGGGTGCATTCTATTCTTTATGGGTGTCTTCTAGGCTGTCAATATCAGATATCTCTGTGGGGTCTGCTGGAATAAGGAGGTCTGCGGACCAGTACTTAGTTATCTCCTCAAGGTCTTCTTCTGAAAGCTTATAATATGAATGGAGCTGCTCTTGATGTTCATCTACTCACATTGTAATGTAGATGAAGTGTCGATCTGCGTTGAACTTCATCAGAGGTCGGAACCTTTATAATGTGTTCAGGGTCATGCAAGGATCATCTTCGATGGCTTGCTTTATCTGGAGGCAGTATGTATGAAACAAAACATTCGAATGCCACTGTTTGTTCATATCATTTGAGTAACACAGAGTAGCAAACTTTGCAGCAAGCGGTTCAAATGGCTCTATGTCGGGGAAGTTCTCTCCTTCCGACATCTCCCAGGAAACAAATACAATGAGGAACAGAAGCCAACTGAAATGAAATTCATAACCCTGATCCTGTGCTTCTCGAAAATCTAGTTCCAACTGGTTAACTAGGTACTTTGCACAATTCATCTGTAGGCCTTTTGCGCACTTCCTTGTGAGGTCAACGATAAAGTTGATGACCTGCATAGGCTAGTTATTTATTACTAACTTTCCAGCGATCAGTTGACATGCAAGGCGCACTGCGCCACTCTAGATGGAAGCTACCTTGTAGCCTCTTGTTCCCTTTTCGACATCGCCATGGGTGTCCTTGATCTTCTGTGCTGGTGCGTGATCTGTGGCTTTTCCTGGATAAAATTCCTATGGGTTAGGTCCTTGCATACTCAGGCCTGTGATCCCGTGGATCAATGTTGGGTCAACTATAATGCGATAATCTAGCCATAAGTAACCGCCATGGTAACACGACAGTAGCAACTTGACACATGCATTGACTTCCTGGTGTCCTCCGAAGTGTGGGATCTTCTTGACATTCAACAGGGTGGATTGCGTGAGGTCCATAGTCCACTGCTGAGGTATGATCTTTGAGTTCTTCCCTTTAGTTCTAGTTAGGTACTTGTATGGAGTGAGCATACCATAGACCTTGCGATCTACAAGGTTGAAGTCACTAAACTTCAATGCTGTGATCTTATCCTGGTATGTTCAAATTGCGTGTATCCCCTTCGAGAGGTACACATTGACCATGGTGTACTCAAAATCATGTGGTACACTATCATTATTCACCGCGCCATCTAGAGGCGGGATGTAATCGGGCAATATGGTTGGAATGAGTTTTTCATTTGCGAGGTTGTCTTTATGCTTGGTTCTCTTTTCTGCTGATGGTCAGGATGGTCCGGATCCATGAGTAGTTGATGAAGAGGCTTGTAGTCCTCTCATTGATGATGCTTGTACACCTGTAGACATCGACATGACTCTTTCAGTCATGAGGTCGATCAAAACTTCTTTAAAAACTTTCTCTGCAGCGCTTAACTTGTTCGACATACACACTCGGAGTTGGAAATCTTCGGGTTCGAGGAGTAACTTAGACACTGCAATAGGATAGAGGGCAATGACGCAATGATCAATGTGTAAAATCAACGAGTTCGTGGGATCATATTCATAGTTAGAAAAAGTGTTCTCGGTGCATGGCACAATGGGATAAATAGAGAACTTGGTAACGAATCTCTTGCAACGAGCGAGAAACCTTCATTAACTTTGTTCTGTCTGTTATGGCGCGGTCCAACGGTCTAGTGGCGAACCATAAATGCCTTTCTGCCCATTCGGTGGGTTGGTCGAACAGTTATATTGGTCCCAACGACTATATTTATTTGCCATGGCGAAGTGCCATGTGATGTTGTTATGATATTCCAGTGAAGTTCCAATTTTGAAACCTTTCCTTCTGCGAAGTTCCCTTTGGAACCTTCTGCAACTTGTCTATCCTAGCTCTCTTCTTACTTAGCTTTCTAGCCTTATTCCCAATGAGATTTGTCTCGGTATTCCGTTTTCCATTCTGATTCTTATCTTCTTTTGGCATAGTTACTTCGCGTTGTTGAGATTCTTTCCTAAGATTCGAGGATGATCCTTCTTCTTTATCTGGAATAGGTACTTCAATCTTCTGTGGGTCTTCTAGTGTTCTTGCAACTTCGACATCCAGGTCTCTGGTGTTAAATAGCTTTTATCTGTTCTTATGTTCTTCAATCAAGTGTGTGATCCTTCTAGTCATGAATTCTTTTAACTTTTGCTTCTGTTGTTCTAAAACTTCTTCTTCTTCTTTTCTTTTGTCCTNTATCTGTTCTTATGTTCTTCAATCAAGTGTGCGATCCTTCTAGTCATGAATTCTTTTAACTTTTGCTTCTGTTGTTCTAAAACTTCTTCTTCTTCTTTTCTTTTGTCCTGATCTCTTTCAATCCAAGGTTTTTCAAGCAACATGGTAAATAGGTAACTATTCTCAATAAATTTAATAATCTCAAAATCTTCCTCTGTTGAAGTTCCATTGGCATTCACAGAGATCTGGGTGAGCTTTCCACATAGGTTTATCAGCTTTCCTTTGAATATTCCTATTCCTCCTAATGAAGGAATCATAACAGGCCTCCCTATAACTTCCCAAGTTCTCTCTGTCATGATATTTACCTGTGTTTCCTCATCTAGAACATAGTCAATGTTGATGTCTCCTATTCTTGCTTCAAGGCATTCTTTTTCTTTGAAGATCTTTGATAAACTGATATGTCAGTGATCATTCAGGGTTTCTTTCATATGTAGCAATACTTTTTCTGATTATTTCTGGGGTTCTGCCATAATCTTAGTTTTTGGATCTTTCTTAGGGTTTTCTTGTCTCATGTTCATTTCTTCAAGTTTAGCAATCATTCTAGGGCAATCTAATACTTCATGGTCCATAGCTTTGCAACAAAGACAACTAGATCTTTTTCTAGGGCATTCCTTAACAAGATGTCCCGATTTTCTGCAACTGTAACATAGGGTTAATCTTCTCTTTCTTTTAAATGATCCTCAACCTTTCTTGTACTATGCGCTAGAATCATGGTAGCTAACCTGCAAACATTTCTTTCTAGGATCATGCATCCACTTGTTATTTCAAACATTCATTCTATGCATAGGTATAACATATCTTTCACTATTCTTATTAGATCTACTCATATCAAATCTTCTTTCATCTATTAATTCCCTAGTTTTCAAGTTAGGATAGAATCTATCAAACATACCTAGATCCATACTGTTGAAACACAAGTTTCCACTTATCTTAATTCTACAGAGCACAAATCTTTCAGATCTAGAACTTTTCAATATTCTTACCTTTATCAGAGCACAGGGCTTGCAGATCTTACCTCTTTTAATAAAAAAATTCTCACTTTTACCTTTCTCACGGTGCAAAGCTTTCAGATCTTGCCTATTTTCTTCAGATCAGACTTCTTTTCCTTAGCATAGGGCTTGTCAAAATAAGTAGAGTACTGCGCACTAGAGAGATAGATCTATGCATAGAGCTTTCACAATTTCAGGCCAGATCTTTGCACAAAGCTTCTTCTTCCTCAGTTCCCAGTAATCACAGTTTCAAGTCCCGGCAATGGAACCATTTGTTGGAACAAGGGGTAGACCCAGGGTTCAATGCTACAACAACACACCAATAAAACACCTGTGAAGCAGATGAAGTCTCACCCGAGGTAGAGGCAGGGGTGGTTGTAGGACTCAGGTGTCTGCAACCTTAGCTGGGACATAGATTTGTGATTGTAATATTTAACGGAGCACTTAGCACCGATAACTCATCAATATTTAACCACTATCTACTGCACAGATGAAACAGAGAATCACATCATTCATATAGATCTGGTGTATTTAAGCACTTATCATAAAGAGGTAGATTAGATCTAGCAAATCCAAGCACTATGCATATTCACATAAACCAGATCTACATTCATATACATCATTAACACAAAGCATAAACAGGTCTATCTATCTATATCAAAGCACTTAGCAAATAAAGGCATAAACACATTAAGACATATTGCACAAAGCAGAGCAACACAACATATACGTGGTTCACCCCCACCCCGGGGCTACGTCCACCAACTCTTCTTCTTCATTAGCTTCTTGAATAGGTTACATGCATAGAGCCTCAAAACCCTACTCCGCATAGGACATAAGATTTGCGCAGATCGCTAGATCCTTCTTCCCCGAGCTAGGATACAATACTAAGCCTTCTATAGTCACTTGCACTCAGCTATGCAAGCTTCACACAGTATGCACCGAGCACTTACAATACTTCAATCACATAGATCTAGCACTTAGCCAACTTCCTTACATCACATAGATCTAGCAATTAGCCAACTCCCTTACATCACATAGATGCCCCTCCTTACATTGCCTATAAATCTATTTATACTTTACAAAATAGGCTTAAACATGGGTGAACCCATGGGTCGACATCCCATACCCGTTACATAATCCCAAATCCCAAAAAGGACCCAAAAAGGGGCTGAGATCCTGCGATCTTTGCTTCGCCTTGCGCTCTATCTTCGACAGGCTGTCAAAGTCCCAAAATAGGTCAAACTTGACCAAGGATCTCCCAAAAATTGATCAAGGGCCAACATTGACTTTGGTTGATGATGAACATACGACATCTATGTTCTTTTTTTTTGTAAATCATAGTAGAACACTATATTACTGTAGTAAATATGATACAAAAAGTTTACCTTGGTCTGCCAAAAGGAAACCGAACCAGGTATGCACCTTACTACTTGTCCTTGATCATATTCCTAGAGGTTACTGGTCTACCAAAACTGGAAACTAGACCAGTCCTCCATTTTAAAGTTTGAGAGAAATAACCGCAAAAAAGAGAGAAAGCTAACTATTCGATCAACTAAGTCATGGAAATATTTTCCCAGCCTTTGGATGAGACTACCAAAGACTAAAACTACCTACAACACAAACAACTACATCATGGGCATAACTTCTAGTACAAACAAAAGGAAACGCAGACAAAAAACTAAAAAGCACTAGAGCACCTGGGAGTGGTCCATCACCCCACCTGCTTGGCCTTTGTTTTCCTCCTTTGGGGAGATTGTTCTGGTCCTTCGGATCTACAGGTGTTATGTCCAGATGGTGGACGTATCTCAAAACCAGATGGAACTGCATTGTGATCTGCTCTTTTTTACTTTGCTGGTTCTCCTCTATATCCACTAACAACCTCACGATGGTTTCTAACCCGCTGATTCAATGATGAATTTATTCCAGCATGGGTTTAATCTCCAATTGGTCATCTTTGTACGCCTCCTTCCGATCGAACTTTACCTTACCTATAAGAATTTTGGTGACCCTCATTGTCTCCACCATTCTGTAATAGAGGGTATCCCAGGGGCGGGTGGCCCCCACTCCTTTCCACTCCGCTCCTCCTTGATCTCTTCCTCCCACTTATTCACTGCTTCCTTCCCTTTCTGTGAGACCATCTTCTGGAATGTGTTTGCTACATCTCTCGCAACCTGCTTGATTATCGTCAAACTTCTCGATATTTTTGGGATCTCCTTTCCCTGGAGAATTTTCTTTCTCTGGGTATGTTTCATGCGTGCCATGCCCCTATTCATACTCGAATCTCTACTATGACCTTTCTCCTGATACCTCACTTTGCGTCTCCCCTTAACCGACCTGAGCTTGAGACTATACCCTTAACCACTAGCTAAACCCTTCTGGCTGTAGCCCTGTCTGCAACTCTTCTTCTTATAATGATCTCTCTTCTAAGTACCTGTACCTGTACCTCCTGTTATCACTCCAGGAGTCTTTCCCTGACTATAAAGGGAATGAGCCTGGTAACTTAAATAGATCAATAATGTATGGGAAATAGGATCAAGACGGATGACTTAATATACTCACAATCACTCAAAAAACATATAATTCACTTGAAGACGAAAGACTTTCAACTATGTTGCTCAAAAGGTTTATCAAAGTATGGAAATAAGAAGAATGGCTAATTATACCAGTAGAATCACATACACAAGACTGTACATGTGAATGACTAATTACAATCGGCAGAAAATATTCATAAGTTAAGTCTATCAACAAAGAGATGAGGTGACAGTCATCTGTCATTAGAAAGACCAATGTATACAAGCTTAATATATCGATGAAGAGATAAGATGACAGTTATCTATCATCAGAGATACATGAAACATTGCATACAAATTACTCCTAAACATAGAAAAGATGTAAAATAAAAAACTGAACAACACACAGTGAAAAAAACTTCTGTGTTAAGATGATTCCATAAATGTATGAAATGAAAAATGACTACAAGTTCCCAAAGTTGAACCACATTTCTTGGAATTCCGCCTCCCCCTTTCCCTTCCCCCTCCATTACATTGTAATTTAGTGGACTTAAATAGCCTTTTACAACCTAAATAAGATCCTATAAAAGTGGATCCAATGAACACTTGTCAAATTCAAATTAATTACTATAAAAGTGGATCCAATGAACACTTGTCAAATTCAAATTAATTACAAATGAGATTCTATTAGAAGGATAAGTAATCTTCATTAATTCCAAGTCTGCTATAAAATGAGATCCTCTAAAAGTGGATCCAGTGAACACTTGTCAAATCCAAATTAATTACAAATGAGATTCTATTAGAAGGATAAGTAATCTTCATTAATTCTAAGTCGCTATAAGAGCTTCTCGAGGATGAAATCATTGTTTAAAATGTTCAACCTGCCACATAATTCATAAGTTATCATATTAGAATCTAGAAGAATTTGACTTGATCTAAAATTCTGCCACCTGTTGATGAGTCACCTGCTTCAGAGTTTGATCAAATCTGCTCATAACCGAATGAGAGTTCAAATTTAACTTTAAAACTTTCCTCACAATCTACAAAAGACTTTTATCTTTTGTATTTTAGAATTGGTATGGACCTGGAAATCTCCTTGAGAGATCTAGCTGCAAGAAAATATGATCTGGGCGAATAGACTAGCATTCTGTATGTGTCTGTGCTTTCGGCGGCTTATATGCATGAAACATTTTGACTTTCGGCAGCTAATAGTTGCTTTTCGAACTCAGTTAAGCACCGAAACTGCAGGTCTTTGAAACATGCTCTGCCTCCAAAACTAAAGAAAACTCCTGTTCATCAGTCATCTTCTTTGGAGGAAGAAAGTGAATCTGTCTCCTTTAGAAAAATAGAAAGATTTCTCTTTGTGCGCTAAGTAGTTTCATTATGATAATGTGGGTGCTCTGCCTTCAATTGTCAAAATGTTTTCTAGGCATTTAGTCTGTGATTTTCTAATCATGCCAAGTCATATATGTGCATCAAGAGCTTCCTGGATCCAATTTATTTCTTGTGAATTTCCATTCCTACCTTTGACTATTCTCTTGGCATAAACGTAGCATCTCAAACTTTATAATTTTCACTACAACCTTGTCACTTGTCGGTACATCTCCTCATTTTCTGAACGCACCAAATGCACCAATCGAATTGCTGACAACACGAAGTTTTCAGCATCTAATTGCAATGGCAATGGTGCACCAATTCCTGAGACTTTTCATTTGAGCGAGGCTTTCACATTCAATCCTTTCCAATCACTGATCAACACCGCCAGAGGTTCTGAATCCGTTCCTATTCAATTTCTACAAACAATGGATATCAAAATCGGCTTCTTTGACATCGGGACGCACAGGATCTTTGATGCTGACAATGTGAATACAACGAGCGAGAGAACCCACGGTTGTTCTGGCTAGATCTGGCACTTTGATAAAGAACCTCCAAATAGCACCTGCCTGCAAATTCTTGATAAAAATCGACACCTGCACGATCTGGGCACCTAGCATCTCAACATACGGCGTGCCATCTTAGTAGGGTTTCAGGCGTTTTGAACTCCTCTGCCTGCAAATCGGGCACTTGGAATTGATACCTCACCACTTGCAAATGAAGCCTGAGCTACCTTCATTTTCTGAGCATCTGCGCAATACACCTGAAAATCTCTTGTACACTTGTCAGCCTGCGGATTTGGTGTCAACGAGATCTGACAAGAGGGCGCCATCCCATGGGCTCCTCCTTCATATGCCTTGGACTTAGCCCTTAGGCGTTCTGTGCTGGGCTATGCGTTGCTTGGTGAAAACAATTGCTTGTTGCCTGCGTGTTGTTTGGTGAAAGATGATTTGTTGCTTGCGTGAGTTGACTTAGACTTGACATGTGCACATAATGTTTAGAATGGTTTAGGAATAGAACACCTAAGCTTGCACATCATTCTTTTGGGTAAAGACAAAATAATCAAACAAAAACTTTATATTTTTTTGTTTAAAAATATAAGAACCTATAAGGTGAAGGTTTTAGGAAAACTCAATAAAAGCTTATTTCTTGGTTCAAACCCTCTCCAGAGATCAACAATCATAGGGTTTATGGGCAGGAAACTAATAATAAGAGTTTATTGAGACTCAATGAAGAACGGTCAAAGCTAAGCTATGACATAGGGTTTATGGAGTAGGAAACTAATAATAAGAGTTTATTAAGAGTTTATTGAGACTCAATGAAGAATAGTCAAAGATAAGCTATGACATAGGCAATTAACTTAAGGATTTTGAAAAATCTAAAAAAGAATGATGAAGGTGATTCAAATTATAAAAGAGACATTTTGAGTGTTAACACCTCCTACTAATTTTAGTCAGAGGTGGTGAGCTCAACCCTCCTTATTATCAGGTAAGGCATATGGGGACATTATGGTACGATCGCTTCTCCGGTCCGTGCTTCTATCTCTGTTATCTCTGTATACAGACGCTTTGGGTCCTGTACTTATCTTGGGGGTCGGTGACCCTCCCTTAATTACCACCATCTCCAAACCACTTATCTCATCATAAATTTTTGGCTTGTTACTTGACCTCTCTCCCACACTATCTTCTTTATCCTTTTTGTTGGTTTGTACTTCCATCAGTCTACCCACTTGCTTCCTCTCTTGTTCCCACATGATAATTGGGGGCCAGGTGTTGTGACCATCATATGCCTCCTGGTTCCCATGCTGGGTTGAAGAGCCCCATGTCACCCTTGATGTGACCATCGTCCCTAAAGCTTCCACCATGATCTCATTCCTCCAAGTGGATGCAGTCGGATCTGAGTTGACCCCTTGGGATTCTGGACCGAACCTCTTCCAATACATATCCCTCACCGTTCACTCCTTCGTTTGCTAGCTTATCCTTCAGCGCATTAGCCGACCTGTGAATCCATCTAAACTCTATTGTGTTCAAGGTTTGCAAGTGCTTCCTGATTCTTTGAAGGGAGTACGTTAGACGCCAATTCCTCAACACCTTTTCGACCTTGGTTCCATACTGAAGTTTTTTCGCTGTGTTGATGACCAGTGTCGAATCTACCTCCACGATGAAATTCACCATACCCTCTCTACGTAGAATTTTCAGGCCTGGTTCCAGAGCTCCAAACTCCGCCGCATTATTTGTAGAGTTACCTATGCTCCCAACATACAGGTGTATGATGATCCCTCCACTATCTCTTATTACCCTGCCAATCTATGATTTCCTTTTGACACCCCATCAAAATTCAACTTGATGAAACCTATCGGAGAAGGAACCCAAGTATTGACTCCTACCTATATATATGGATCTTGGGCCATAGGTATGTTAAGGATCCATTCTTTCAAATGAAACATTTCCAAAATTCTTAGATCTTGGCATGAGTTCTGGTTTTTGGAATCGTTAAGGTTAAATCTCTGAACTGTCTCTCTTATTCGGGTTATAATAATATCCTTTGTCCTAGAGGTCAGTTGGATTTCATTCGTAAAAATTCTCTTGTTTCTTTCTTTCCAAATCACCCATATTACCATACCCGGTGTTAACCCCAAACACAAGTTAACCACCTCATTATCGCTATACCTCTCCTTCCAATTCTTAATTGTGGCTATGATATCACCCCTTACCCTATTTGAATTATGATAAATTATAGCCACCCAATCCCATATCTCGACTATATAGTTGCACTCATATAGGAGGTGATCAATCGTTTCTTCCTGGATTTCACACAGATGACATCTTGAGGGTCCATTAAATCCTCTTTTTGTTAGGTTCTCCCATGTCAGTATCTTCTTGTGTAAGATAAATCATTTAAACACTTTAATCTTGGGTCATTGAGGGCAATTCCAAAGCCTCTCCCAGTGGGGTTCTGGATTTTCTTGGTCATGTCCTACTATATAGTGTCGGGATTATTTTATATTGAATTCCCCTCCATTTTCCCTTCCCCATATTAATTGATCCTCCTCTTTAGAGACCCAAATTTTCCTCTTTCTTAATTCCTCCTCAATCTCTATTACCATCGGGGCTCCCTGAGCTCTGATTTTTGGTTGTATGTTTTCCCAAATTCTCCATATAACGTTCTCCTCCCTCTATTTCCAATATTGATATACTTTCATTTTCCCTTTCCCAATCATCTCTTGCTTGATAACCTCTATGTCCTAGTTTTCCATTCTGGATTCCTATTGCCAAGCATCTTCTCAGAATCTTGTTGTTCTCCCATTTCTAATTTCCCAAAAAATGTGACCCTGTATCCATTTTTTATTTCTCTAGGCAAGATTCTAGATGGTTGAACCGTCCCCTATACCTGTGAACTTTATCATCTCCTAGGGGTGGACACATGGGGCATATTTTTCTTTCCACAGCTTAACCCATGGCACCAAGTTGTATTTTACCCATCTCCACCACATTTTTTCCTCATAGGCATCATTTGTTACTTGAGGGTCTTGTAGCCCCAATCCCCCTTTTTACTTTGGTCTACACAATTTGTCCCAAGCCACCAAAGCCCATTTATTTTTATCCTCAGCTCCTCTCCAAAGGAAGTCTCTTTGGATTGCTCTGATTTTTTGTAAGATGTCTTTCAGGGCTATAAAAACCGACATAAGATAGGCAAGGATTGCTTGCAGGATTTCTTTTGTTAGGATTAACAAACCTTCTAGGTTAAGAGTTCTGTAAGTCCAATTTTTAACCCTCTCTTGCAACTTGTTGATGATACCTTCCCACGTTGTATTCCTACAAGCCTTTTTTCACCAAGGGCACCGCCAAATACTTCGTTGGGAGTGTTTTCCTCTCAAACCCCAAAATGTTCGCCAAGTTCCTTTGGACTGCAAGATTTGTGTTGAAAAAGTAGGTCATAGATTTAGAGTGGTTTATTTCATCCCCAGAGGCTTCTCCAAACTCTGCTATTTTTTTTTCCATTGCTTCCTTGACCGTGGGAATTCCATGGAGCACGGTATCGTCCACAAATTGTTGGTGTGTTGAGGTTGGGCAGTCTTCAAACAGTTTTAGGCCTTTGATTTCTTCTTTGGCTATTGTTATCCTTATGCTTCTTCTTATCCTTTCCATCATTAAAATAAATAGGAAAGGGGATAAAGGGCTCCCTTGTCTTATACCCCTAGAGAGGTAGAACAGTTTGGATGGTGCTTCATTTACTAGTAGCGAGAAACTAGTTGTAGAAACTACGTTGATTACCCATTTAATCCAATGTTGATCAAACCCAAAGGATTCCATCGTTTTCGCCATATAGTGCCAGGTTATTTTTTCATATGCTTTGGACAACTCTAACTGGATTAACATCCCCGCTTTCTTTTTACTTTTCAGGGTGTTTATTATTTCATGGGCTTGTATGATGTTATCCATTAGATGCCTCCCCTCTAAAAAACCTACCTTTTCCTTTGAGATCAGAGTGGGGAGTAGGGGTTTCAATCTAGTTTCTATTACTTTTGAAATTATCATATACACCACATTGCATAGGGCTATCGGTCTATAACGATCAGGAGTTACGGCTTCATTTTCTTTTGGGATCAAAGTGATCATCGTGGCATTTAGGGATTTCAGGATTGCGGTTGAGCATCTATAGTCCTCCACTATACCATAAATATCATGCTTAACCACATTCCAATAGGATTTTAAAAAGTCCATTGTGAAACCATCTGGGCCTAGGGCCTTTCCATTTGGCATCTCATGGATCACTTGGTCGACTTCTTCCTTTGATATGGGTTTTCAAAAATTGACATTGTTCTCCTCCATTACCAACTTAGGGAAATGCCTTACAATCCTCTAGATTTCTTCAGTCCGATCCAGGTTGGGTTCTTTGGATATCTCTTAGAAATTTTTGACCAGATTGTTTTCAATGTCCTGGTGGGACTCTCTCTCTATTCCATCCTGATCCCGTATCTTCAAAATTTTGTTATGAGATCTTTTAGCTATAGTTGATTTGTGGAAGAAACTAGTATTTATCTCCCCTTCCTTAAGCCACTGAACTCTGGCCTTATATCTCCATAGGGTCTCTTCTTGCGTACATTTGGCTTCCCAATCCTGGAGTAATTGGTTATCCTCTTCTTTCCTTTCCTCAGTGTATCCTTCTTGAATGAACTGCTCCTGAAGCCTTTCCATTATTTCCTCTATCAAATTTTTAGCCTGCTCTATGTTCCCAAAAACCTCTTTGTTCCACTTCTTGAGTTTCTCCTTTATGTGCTTGAGTTTTTTATGAAGTATAAAAAAAATTGTCCCTTGTTCCTAGGTTTCCTCTTTCCACCAAGCTTTGATGTTCTCCTTGAATGTTGGGTGGTTAATCCATAACTTCTCGAATCTGAAAGGCCTGTTCTTTAGTGTTACCTGAAAATTTGCCTCCAATCGCACCGGCCAGTGGTTTGAGCCCCCCCAGGGAAGGATGCTGCCTTCTAGAGATAAAACTTTCAAGATTATAGATTCTGAGACTAGAAATTTGTCTAGCCTCGTAGCCACCTGGTGGTGTATATTTCATTTATTGTTCCAGGTAAATTGTCCATTACTAGTCCTAATGTCCACTAGTTCTGTTCTTTCAATGAAAGTTGTGAAATCTTCTACATCTCTGTCCAATCTTATATCGCCCCCTTTTTTCTCAGCCAGGGTGGATATAATGTTGAATTCCCCTGCTATAATCAAATGAAGGTCACTATTCTTCTCCCTTAGGTTTTCTAAGTCTAGGAGCATTCTTCTTTTATCTTACAACATCTAGGGTCCATATACATTGGTGCATATGAGCTCCTCTGTGTTCCCTATCACTTGCATTTTTACAGATAATGAGTGCCTAGTGGCTTCTGTTGAGAGTAGATTCACTAATTGTGGATTCCATAGGGTGAGAATGCCTCCCGTAGCATTTTGACTATCTATAGTCAGAAAATTGTACATATATCTCCATTGTAATACATATATGGATTTCATTCTGTCCATATTGCATTTGGTCTCTTGAATGAAGCATATATTTGGTTGTTCCATCTTCATTCTATTTTTTAGGTTTATTTGTTTTCTAGGGATGTTCAGGCCCCTTATGTTCCAAGTTATAACCTTCATTTTAAACATGTGGGGGGGAGTTAGGAATATTTTTTTTGATCTTACCTGAGTTTATCAGAAGCGCTCCTAACTCCTGTAGGGCTACATTGTTTGATTTTCTCCTTTTCTTCCATCTTGCCTGCTTTGCTAAGTGTTGTGGCTGATTGTCTCCTGTTTTGATGCCCATGTTTTTTATTTCTCCATGCATGCGTTTGGTTCCTCTTGTTTTCGCTTCCTCCCTCAAAAGGATGAGGTATTTGATGCAATCCAATTGATCTGTTGGTATATTGTCGACTCCTTTCTTTTTCAATTGTTCCAGTATATTCGGGAGGTCTATACCTTCCCTTTCCACGATATCTCTTAGGTCTAGGTATTTTGTTCCAACCTCGCTCGGTGTCATTTCCAAATCACCATGTACCTTCTGCATTGGGGTATTTGTGTCTCTATCTCCTTCTTCAGATTTTCCCTTGTTGTTCCTGTGATTTCCTTTAGGGTTTTGATTCTTTGTGGTCTTATTTTCTTCCTATTCGTTTGTCTCCCTTTCCTTTCTCCTTTTATGTTCCTCCTCTTCCCCATGTTTTGGATTTCTCCATCCTTCAAATATATTCCTCGATTCTGGGTTGCTCATTGTGGGGGGATTTCCTTGTCCCTTATTTCCTCTGCCTTTGTGGTTTGGCCTAACAAAACCGTCCTCATCATGGTGTTGTTTTGAGTTTTACTGCTCCTATTTTTTGTTTAGCGAGAATTCTCTTAGTAGGTGCCCTTCTTCATGATACCTTATGCATCTAAACGAGATATGTTTGTAGTCTATGATTTGGATCCATTCCTCATCCCTAAAATCCAGACTTATTGCCTCCGGTAGTGCCCCCGAGACATCCATTTCTATACAAATTCTCGCGTAGGGTGTATACTTCCCTTTTAATGTTGCATCAGATGCCTTGACATATTTCCCCAGCTTGTTCCCTATGGATTTGAAGGTGGACAACTACCAGTAATCTGGTGGGAGGGAGTATAGCCTAAGCTATACTGGGACACATTTAAAGGTCTCCTTTTCTGGGGAGAATTTTTCCTTCTAAGGTCGCATGTACAATCCTGTTGATGCATGGAAATAAAGCCCCCCCTCAAAGATCTTATCTCTGTCTTCTAAATTCATGAATATTGCTGGAAAAAAACCTTTTGATCCCAGGTGGAGTTCTACTTCTCCACTCATCTTCCATTGATACTTTATCCAACTACGTAGGGTCTTTTCTGTAGGCCAAAGACCCATAAACTTGTAGATCAGGGCGTGTGTCTTCATCTGGTCTCTAAACAATTGGGTCTATGGATCTTATAGAATAACCTTTTGGATTAATGTTGTTTTTGGTTTGCATGGGTTGTTCTCTTCTCCCCCAATTGGGTTTTTTGATTATGACGTACTACTTCGGGCCTCCTTGGTCTCCTCCCCCACTCATTCTTTTTTTCCATGGTTTTCCTCATTATGTTTCTCTAGCCCCAACCCCGAGGTCCCTGTCAGAGGGTGCTTAAACCCTATGTTGCATGGAATTTTCCCTCTATCCACCACAACTTGCTTGTAGGAGGAAGTCTCACTCCCTCCCTCTCTGGTTACCATTCTTCTTGTTGTCGAACCTACAACCCTAGAACCAACCCCTAGAATCTTCGCATACAAAATTTATGTTCATCACACAACCTCTTGTTATTTAAATGTCATATCACTGCAATGCGATGAACATAGCCCCATCATCACAATATCCATGTCATCGTTAATATGTGACAAACAATATCCTGTCGTCGTAGTGTATTGAATATAACTCCATCGTCGCAATGTGATGCAAATGTCCAATCGTCATAATGTGATGCTATCGATGTGAAGAACATATCCTTATTGTCATTAGAATGTAGCCTCATCGTCACAATGTGATGAACATAGCCTCCTCATCCCAATGTGATGCAAATATCCAATCGTCGTAATGTGACAAACAATGTCTTGTTGTCGCAATGTGGTGCACATAGTTTTGTCGTTGCAATGTGATGCAAGTATCCAGTTGTCATAATGTGATGCAAAAATCATATCCTCGCAATGTCATGAACATAGCCCTGCCATTGCACTATGATGAGCATAATCATATTGTCACAATGCGACAAACATAGCCCTGCCATTGCACTATGATGAGCATAACCATACTGTCACAATGCAACAAACACAACCCTCCCATTGCACTATCACGAACATAACCATATTGTCACAATGTGACGAAAATAACCTTATACGATGAACATGCAATGTCACGAACACAACCATATTGTGGCAATGTGATGAACATAGCTATGGTTGACCTGCTTTACCTTGGTTTTCCATGAACATGGTTGATTATGGTTGACCATGGTTGACAATGGTTAACCATGTTTGACATATGTTTTCCACAAATTACCATGGTTGGCCATAAAACCATTTATGTTCATCACATAATGAATTTTTACTTAAATGTCCTATTGTGGCAATGTGACGAACATAGCCCTGTCATCCCAATACCAATGTCATCATCAATATGTGACAAATAATATCTTTTTGTCACAATGTGATGAACATAGCTTTGTCGCAACAATGTGATGCAAATATCATATCCTCGCAATGTGATGAACATAGCCTTGTCATTGCACTATGATGAACATAACCGTATTGTCACAATGTGACGAACATAACCTATACAATGAACACACAATGTCATGAACATAACTATGGTTGACCTTGATTTACCTTGGTTGACCATGACCATGGTTGATTATGGTTGACCATGGTTGACAATGGTTAACCATGTTTGACAATTGTTTTCCATAATGACTATGGTTGGCCATAACCATATTCTCACGATGTGATGAACATAACCATATTGTCACAATGTGACAAAGATAGCCTTGTCATTGCAATGTGATGAACATAACGATATTGTCACAATGTGACAAACATAGCTTCATCATCACAATGTGATGAACATATTATCATTATCGCAATGTGACACAAATATCCTATCATCATAATGTGACAAACAATGTCCTTTCATTGCAATGTGATGAGCATAGCCCTATCATCGTAATGTGATGAACATATGACATTTATGTTCATCACATAACCATATGAGATATGATGAACATATGAAATTTATGTTCATCACGTAGCCACTTTTTACTTATATGGCTCGTCGTTGAAATGTGATGAACATATCCTCATTGTCACAATATCCCCGTCATTGTCAATACATGACAAACAATATCTTGTCATCGCAATGTTATCAACATAGCCCTATCGTTGTAATGCAACACAAATATTTGCATGACATAATGTGGCACAAATATCCTATCATCACAATGTGACAAACTTAACCCCTCCATCGTAATGTGACAAAAATAACATTATTGTCGCAATGTGATGACAATAACCATATTGTCACAATGTGACGAATATAGCCTCATTGTGGTAATGTCATGAACATAGCCTTGTCGTCGTAATGTGTCGCAAATATCCTATCATCATAATGTGACAAACAATTCCAAATGTCATTATTTGAATGTCATCTATAGTCTTGGTCAACCAAGGTCAACCATAGTCAACCACAATCAATCATAGTCATGGTCAACCAAGGTTAGCGATAATGAAGGTCTATGAAAGCTAACCATGGTGAAGGTCCATGGAAGTTAACCATGGTCATGGTCAACCATAATTAACTATTATCATGGTAATACAAGGTCAACCACAATTAACCATAGTCATGCATTATTCATGTATTACTACTTTAATACCATATTTATTAAGATATTAATACTTTAATCATGTATTTTTTAATGTATTATTTATTGATATTTATTACTATATTAATAATGTTTGATTGTATTAATATTTTAATTTACTTATCTAAACAAGTATTATTAATGTTTTTTTACTTTATAGATGTACCACTAATACTTTCTACTTTATTAATGTATAGATATTTTATTAATATATTAATTAAGAATACATTAAGAATATACTTTATTGATGCATGAATAATGTTTTACTATATTAATACTTAAATTTAATAATTTTATATTTTAATGTATTTATTTCATAATGTATTATAAATGTAATTTTACTTTTATTTATTATTGTTTTTTTTTAAGATTTATTAATAGTTTATTAATGCATAGATTCTTTATAGATGTAATCATTAATAATACTTTAATATTTTAATAATTTATTCATACTTTATAGATGTATTAATTAAAGTATTAACAAATACTTATATTTTAATGAATAATATATAAATATATTTTTATTAATTAAGCAACACATTGTATTCTATAATGTTTTAATACTTTTTTTTTTTTTTTTTTTGTTAATTTGTGTGGGACCTGTTGGTTCACGATTAACCTGTGGCTTGAGAAACCGCGACTCAGGGGCATCTAAGCCGTCAAAATCACCCGGGGATTGCACCCGGCCTGAGCCACACCAACCCTTAACATGGTTGGATGTTTTGTCCCCGCAGGTTTCGAACCGGTGACTTAACATCACGGAGTGGTTTAACAACACACTCCGTCACCGACTGTCCTACACCTCGGGGACTAATGTTTTAATACTTTAATTTATAAATAGCATTAATGTTTAAATTATTTAATACATTTAATAGTTAAACCCATTAATGTATTTATTATTTTATATATTTATTTATACATGATTAATGCATTATTTAAATAATACATTAATCTATTATAATAATATAAGAGCAATAATCTATTTATCTTTATATATTTTAAGTGAGCCTAATGGTTAAGAACATGTGTTTCCTTTTAAGATCACAAATTCAAATCCAGGGGTGGTAGGGTATGTATACCTCCATAAATTTTACTAGTCAAATCGTCCCTTGTCCCACAAACAAGGGGGTCTCATACACCAATTTGAAAAATAGATTATTATTATTATTATAAATGTATTCTTAATAACTAATGTATCATTGCATTTTTATGTATTTTTAATAACTAATGTATGGATTTGAACTTGTAACCTCTTAAAAGGAAACACATGTTCTTAACCATTAGACCCACACTTATTACTTATAATATTTTATTATTATTATTATTATTATTATTATTTACTTTATTATAAATACATTAATGTGTTTATGCTATAATGTATTATAAATGTTTTTTTACTTTATTTACTTATGCATTATTAATACTTTATTAATATTATTTTACTTAGGTATTATTAATATTTTATTAATATTATTATTAATACTTTATTAATATTATGTATTATTGTATTTTTATGAAATTTGACAATTTTTTAATGTATATATGTTTTGTTAAATTATTATTAATTAACTAATTCTAATTTTTTATCAATCTATTAATTTATAATATATTAATTTATCAATTAATTAATTAATTAATTATTAGATTCCACTATTAAAATATTTATTAAATTACATGTTTTTTTTGTTTGTTAATTTGTGCTAGACCTGGTGGCTAAATTAGATGTTTTTTTTTGCGATTAACCTGTGGCTTGAGAAAGCGCGACTCAGGGGCATCTAAGCCATCAAAACCACCCGGGGATCGCACCCGACAGCCACACCAACCCTTAACATGGTTGGATTTTTTGTCCCCGCAGGTTTCGAACCAGTGACTTTAACATCACAGAGTGGCTTAACAACACACTCCGTCACCGACTATCCTACACCTCGAGAACACTATTAAAATATTTATTAAATTACATGTTACAATAACACATTATATATTAATATATTGATATTTAATTAAAGTATTAATTAATCAATACATTAATGTTTTTCTACATTTATGTAATAATATATTTATACATTATTAATGTATTATTTTAATAATGTTTTTTATTTATTTTTATTATTTATTATTATTATTATTTACTTTATTAATATATTTTTATTATTATTTACTCTTACTGTGTTAAATTAATTTATAATTTATAAATAATTTTTATTTGTTATCAATAATCAATTAATAACTAATAATTAAGTTATTATTAATACATTTAATATATGAAAACAAAAATGTATTTATTTAATATATTTAATATTATTTAACACATTATTGTATTATTGTATTCTATATATTCATTTATATATGTTTAATATATTATTTAAATAATACATTAATATTGTGCTTATCTTATAGTGTATTTATCCTATAATATATTATAAATATATTTTTGGTTTAGTCATGTATTATTAATACTTTATTATTTTAATATATTATTGTGAATCTTTAAAACTTTATTAATATATAGATGTTTTATAGATTCATGTATTGTTAATACTTTATTCCATTATTATATTTTTTGGACACTTTATTAACAAGTGTTGTATGATAGCATAGTCTCGGCCAGGTTGGAATGGGAGTAAATGCGTCTGTGTACAGACACGTGGGTTGCAAGTTGCAGTACATGTGGTATCCATGCAGAATTTAGTATTCCCGAATTAGTTTTATTTGAAATTTATTAAAAATTATTAATGTCTGCCACATCAACGAAGGTTCCTAGTATCTAAGTTTGATAGTACAGGCAAGATTTAAAATGAGCATGGATAAAAAAAATTAGTGTACAATAGTATTACATTTAAAAGGTTCTTGGACACAAAAAATTTAGCATACAATAGAATAGTAGTAATGTTTGTTACATAGGTTCGAGGACAAAAACAAAAAAAAAATAGCATTCCCGAATTAGTTTTCTTTAAAACAAGGCCTCCTGGACACAAAATAAATCGAAATTTATGAAATTATAGCTTCTTGGACACTATAAATTATACATACGAAATATGTACTTTTATAAAGTACATATTAAATTTTATAGATACCAAATATGTACTTTTATAAAGAATGGGCATGAGAGTTTATAGAGCATGCACAGAGTCCTCATTCCATACTTAGGCACTTTTTGGATCGCGGGTTATCAGGCTAGTGGGCTCAAAATTTGGGCTCTGTTGTTTCATGCCTTACAAATTGTTGGACACACCTACCACACTTAGAGGGGGGGTGAATGAGTGTGGGGCTCTTTTTGTCAAAACTTCCCTCTTGCATAAAAACTCATCAATTAGCATTCAACATTTATTCATTACCCATTGTTGTCAATTATAACCCGTTAGATGTAGGCACATATCAACAACATATATCAACAATATATCATCAATCAAGTCACCATCACAATGGACACAAAGAACACAAGATGTATGTACAATTTTTTTTTTATTACAGACTACAATCGTTGGGTTTATCAGCAACAACTAAATAAAGTACAACTCTATAAGAGCACCAACTCTATACGCAAGAGTCAACTTACATTCTCAGCACCAACTGAGATGAGGCAACAATCCTCAACAGATATCAATCTGTCAACAGGTACGCGACCTGTCAGTAGTGCAGCCCGCATGTGCACGTGCCCTGGCTCACTACAACCCGTGTGTGAACGTGGCCAGTGTATAATGTAACAAGCGTATGCTTCTAAGCAACTAGGGTTTTGCTTCATATGCTTAGAACCCTTCTGTCTTCAACTATCCAAACTGACCCCCAGCCAGTCACAACACATCCAAGCTCTTCAATAGCTTGCTCATGCTCCACAATAAATCAATATGAATGCTATCTCAATCATGTATAAATAGCTAGTATACCATAGCAATCATGTCACTATTGAATCACAAGAGTGTCGCTCACTCCATCCATCAAATCAACCAAATTGAGCCACATCGTAGAAGCCATACCGAGAATTCCCTAAGCATTCACAACATATCAAACAACAACATCTATCAAGACAATAATGTAACCATACCAGTGTCTTAGTGATAGATCTGAGGCCATAGAATGCAGATCTAGAACCTGCCTCATCATCCAAGAGCTTGGCACCAGCTCAAACACAAATCTCCATGAGGTTATTCAGTCCACTCTCCCTGTACACAGTCATCCCACGTGTACACTCACCCTATACACAACCAACCCACGTGTACACGCACCCTATACACAGACATCCCACGTGGGCATCAGAAAATAAGGTTTTCTGTGACTCCAAGACTTTCGTCGTCAAGATCTCTGACATTGCCGAAACTTTGATGCGTCCATGAGATCGTCCTCTCGCTGTCTTCCTCAGAATAGATCTTCAATCATGCTCAAGAGATCCACACCAATAAAATTCTCTCACAAGAAACTCTCCATCAATACTCCAAAATATATTACCAAGAAGCTCTCCATTGATCCACAAAAAAGGATTCTTACCAAATGTGCATTTTACAATAGATCCTAGTTTCTTATTTATACTTTCATCTTTTAGGTCACTTAACCCATTTTTAGGTTACTTAACCCATTTCTAGGTCACTTAACCTATTTTCCTTATTTTAGGGTTAACCACTTTCCATGAATAAAAAGTTCTCCAATACTTTATCATTTAAATATTCCTTCTTGATTTTGTAACTTTACTTTATCATTTAGATAATGATATCTTATTTTCAATAAATTTTACTTCTTTGACCTTTTGGGGCTTCAAGCCTTCATATGGGGGTCCTCCAACTTCATAAGACCATAACTCTCAAACTGTGAGGAGTTATGTGACATTCCACATACCACCGAAAATGGCATGACAAGCGCTATCCATCTAGGATAGTTTCACCAACAACTTCATTTATCTTCATCTCATTATTCCACATACAATCATGGGTCCTCCAACCATTCTTCTAGGATAACTCATTCCATAAAGCGTCTTCCCGTAAGGGCTTTCACCATAAGGGGACCACTTTGGAGTTCATCCATTTGTGCACCTTATCAATCATGATAAAACACTAATGATTCATCTTTGCATCAATTCACCACTGCATCATGTATCAATGACAACTCATTGATTCATCTTCATCAATTGGTTTCCACTTGGACATATATCATTCTCATCAGGGGCATCATATCAATTAATTACTTGACATCAATCAAACCAAACCATTTACATCAATGACATATGATCCAACAATCTCCCAAATAATCAAACCATTGGCATCAATGACAACATGATCCAACACAAATAACACCTAGAGTTCCACGATATACAAATTGACAAGTGGACTTGCAGACTATTTGAATTTTGAAAGCCTCGTGTTGATGTAATAACACAATTGGAATTGGGCCTTGAAATTGCAGTGCAGATGTGGCAAGCAGTATGAAGGACAGGTGGTAAGGATGCAAGAAATGACATACTCTCTATATGTGTGAGTAGAAAAAAAGTATTGAACACAATTTTATGACATTTATATATAAAAAATAAAAATCTTGTTACATATTTCTGGAAATATATATATATATATATATATATATGTCAAATACAATATCTCAAATTTGAATGAGTGATTTATCTCAAATTTAATTTTGAAAATGACGAAGCAGAAAAAGATATGCATCAGAAAAAAGAGAATTGAAATAAAATAAACAGAGTGTCTTGACATTCAGCATAGCTGAAGATGAAAATCTAGGAGCACATAAATATATAAGGAGACAAAAGAATAGTTTTATTTGGAATATATGAAAAAATAATAGTTTTCTACATATTCCTGAAAATTTAAATGTGTTTGTCATATAGAATGAGATTGGGGCTCCCGCGGACCATAAGAGAAATATGTACAAGAAATAGGACTATAGAAAGAAGAAGTGGGAGATGGTAGAGTGTAATACTTGAAAAGTAGAAATGGGAAGATATCAGTCTTTGGCTATAGATTTCTATTCAGAAAAGGTGGAATAATTAGATTGATAAAGAAATTCCTATAAGTATAGACTTAAAACGATGGTATGTATAAGTATTTTTGGTATTTGCTTGCTGATGCCTTTTCCTGTTGGTTTTCGTCTCCCACCCGCTTGAATAACTAGATTGATAAAAAAATTATTTATAACGATGTTCCATATAAGTATTTTTTCTATTTGCTTGTTGATGCCTTTTCCTGTTGGATTTCGTCAGCTACCTGCTTCAAGTTCTCTTCAATGTAGCTTCTTAAAGGAGCGACGTTGATGTCATTCCATATTTTAATGCCTAAAAGTTCATTTTCTAATTCTCTTAGATCAATATAAATATTACACAGAGCCTGATGAATGTCTCCATTCTGTACCGAATAGCAGAATAGCCAGTTGTCCACGTGTTCTTCATGATATTCAAGAATCCTGTAAAATGTTTCTAAAGACAATGCCTTAAAATTATCAGCTGTTTTATCGAAAGCTTGCTTGGTTAACGCCAATGAGTTGACGATTAATCTGGGGTCTTGGAAGTCGTTGGTCCTTCCGGCTAAGTCTATTTTGGTGAGCTTTGTGAATATTGTTTCTTTCTTTGATATTGCTTGCTCACATGATTGGACAATCAGATATAGGTTCTTCACCTTCTCTTTCCAACATGCTTCTAATTGAGTGAGCCATTTTTTGGATGAGAGGTCATGTTGTCTTCTTGTTGTGTCTACCATATTGTTGACATGAAAGGAAAAAGGGATGATCGTGTGCAAATAGAAAGTTTCTTCATTTTTTAAATTCATCTGCAGAAGTTCAAGCAAGTTATGTGCCCTACTTCCCAGGGATTCCATATTTTGTGATGTTTCCCAGGCCTTAGTAATCAGTTCCATTCTTTTGTTGATATTTTTCTCCACATATCTTCTACACGATAAGAGGAAGGTTGAGGAGCCTATTAGCTTTGTTGTAGGGGTGCAGGGAGTTGCAGACATGGCTATTGCCAAAGGACTGCCAAGCAATGGCATAGGAAACAAAGCTTCCTCTAATTCCTTGATCCGATCCTTTAGTCTGGCATTCTCCACCTCAACGACTCTAATGGAATCATGAAGGGAATCTCTGGTTTCCATGTGAAGTTCAAATATTTTGGACGCCTGCATATTGGCAAGGTTAAGTTCTGAACGATGTTTTATTTTCTTATTTTTCACATCTCTTTTTTCAATAATTAATTTTTTAGATTCGCTTTCTAAAACAACAATCTGGAATACGAAGGATTCATCTTCATCAAAGGCATAAACTATGTCCATTGGGTAGCTATGGTGATTCATGTCTCCTGGCTGATCAAGTTTGCAGAATATGCTATCCAGATCAGCGTCAAGATCCATGTTTTAACTCTCAATTTCGGACTCGTTCGCCTCCCCTACAATTCTTTTTCCCTTCTTCTCCATGGGAAGCTTGTGAGAACTATCAATTTTAGGATGAACCTCTTCCGTTTGAAGAACTTTGGGTTTCTTTTTTACTGTGGCAGGTCATTGGAGCAATGCTTTGTTACTGTGGTGGTTCTGGTCCTCAGGTCTGAAGATGTTCACTGTATCTCTACAGAACTGTTGTGGAGGTGCTGCCAATAGTTTATGAAAACATTGGTTTGCTCCAGACGTTGCTTCAAATGAACAAATGGAGGGGATAATATAACCCCCCGAAAATTTTGGTTCAATGTGTGCGAATGGAAAATCTCCTCGATCTCTTCACTCATTAATGACAATCTCTATGCGTGTTGTATGGTGAGATGTTAGAAGTAAAGGTTAATTATTGCATACTTAGAAGTGCGAAGGTGGCGGTTACGATGAAGAACATTTAAGGATTGGAGGTTTCTTGAATGAACCAAGCTGACGCCGTGCGAATGACATTCCATGGTATTTGAAATTAACATTGGGAAGGGATAACAAAAGCCTCCACAAATATTGGTTTAGTGTGCATTAATGGAAGATCTTCTCGAGCCTTGTGCCCATCAATGAAAATTTACACGGTGCCTACACGATGAGCTATTAGCATTAAAGATTTAGAAGATATATATATATATATATATATATATATACATTATCTCAAAACATTATTTTCAAGTACTAAATTATTAATATTAAATATTGATATTCAACAATTTAATTAAACAAAGTTATCAAATGAGTCATAAGCTTTGAGTCCGGGTCCAATTGTAGATCGCCGAAGTTTCGGGCACAAGATGTATACCAGGCACACGGGGCTTGAGAGCTAGATGGCACCCACAAAGGAACCCGCAACCATAAAATCCGCGAACTCTGAAAATGAATGGTGGTCGGTTGAACTCATGATGTAGAGATATAGATGGATATGAAATATGGCACTTCGTCGTCTGGGAACCCACGAGCATAGACATGGATTACCTAAGTTTTGGATGCAATATATACACTCGGAACACGAGGAATAAGAGTTCGATAACACGTAGCGAGGAACCCGCGGGCATAAAATTGGCTAAGGAAACGAAAGCAGTTGGTTGGATTCCTGCTGGATATTTCATAATTCATGTGCAACACCAACTGTGTTGTGACCAGACTAGTATGTGTACAAAGTAGGGAAAAAAATATGTACCTTTATAAAGTATGGGCATGAGATTTTATAGAGCATATACAGATATTGAATTCCAAACTTGGCCACTTTGTGGATCGCGGGTTCTTGGGCTAAAAAATAGGCTTCTATTATTTCGTGTCCTACAAATAGTACTTAGAGTTCCGTGATATACAAATTGACAGGAAGACTTACGGGTTGGATGAGATTTTATAGAGCATGTACACTTTTTGGATTGCGGGTTCTCAGGCTAGTGGGCTCAAAAAATGGCCTCTATTGTTCCATGCGTTACAAATAGCACCAAGAATTACAAGCAGACTTGTAGGCTGGCCAGCTCAACATTGTACTTCTATTGAGTTCCGCGATATATAAATTCACAGACAGACTCTAGCATTGGAGGGCTTCGAGAAAGGAGCAATACATACTAAATATGTACTTTTATAAACTATTGACATGACATTTTATAGAGTATGTACAGATCTCTTATTGCATACTTAGCCACTTTTTTGGATCACGGACTTGTAGGATGGCTGGATCAACATTGCACTTTTATTGTCCTATGTCTTCCAAACAAAATTCGGAGTTCCGCGATATAAAAATACACAGACGGACACCAGGACTGGCGGACTCAAGATTGAATATGTATTACACGTTACATGTAATATGTATCACAGGTTATCGGGCTGGCGTGCTCTAAATTGATAGACAGACTCCACGAGTGACGGGGTCAAAATTGAATATGTATTAGACATTACATGTAATATGTAATACATATTACATGTAATATGTAATACATATTACATGTAATATGTACAATATGAAACGGGCAAGCGGACGGTCAGGCTAACAATATAAAAGTAACTGGAAATATGAACACGTGTATCCGCCAGTTCCGGACCTAGAAATTTTTCGGAGTAATCCATAGTAAATATGTACTTTTATAAAGTATGGATATCAAATTTTATAGAGCATGCATGAATTCCTCATTCCATACTTAGCCACCTTTTTGGATTGCGGGTTCTCGGCCTGGCGGGATGAAAATTGGGTCTCTATTGTTCCATGTCCTACAAATAGAACCTAGAGTTCCGCGATATACAAATTGACAGGTAGACATCGGGCTAGCTTGCTCAACATTGCACTTATATTGTTTTGTGTCCTCCACATAGCACTGGGAGTTCCGTGATACAAAAATTGACAGGCAGACTCCAGGACTGGCGGGTTCAAGATTTCAATTGTCTACATGTACAACATATAACATATATGTTATATATCTAACATTATCTAAAAACGTTTTTTTCAAGTACTAAATTATTAATAATAAATATTGATATTGTACAATTTAATTAAAGAAAATTAGCAAATGAGTCGCAAGCTTCAAGTCTGTGTCCAATTGTAGATCACCGAAGTTTCGGGTGCAAGATGTATACCATGCACACGGGGCATGAGAGATGGCGCCCACAAAGGACCCCGTCTCCATAAAAATAAAAAACTATGAAAATCAACAACGTTCGGTTGGACTCATGATGTAGAGATATAGATGGACATGAAATCTACCACTTCGTCGTCTGGGAACACGCGAGCATAGACATGGATTACCAATTTTTGGATGCAAGATGTACACTCGGAACACGGGGAACGAGAGTTCAATAATGCATACCAGGGAAGCTGCGGGCATAAAATTGGCTAAGAAAACGAAAGGGCTCGGTCAGACTCATAGTGTATATTCCATAATCCATGTGCAACACCAACTGTGTGGTGACTAGACCAGTATGTGTACAAACCAAGAAAAAATAAATATGTACCTTGATAAAGTATGAACATGATATTTTATAGAGCATGTATGGATATCACATCCCATACTTTCCCACTTTGTGGATTGCTGGTTCTTGGGATAAAAAAATAGGCGTCTATTGTTCCATGTCCTAAAAATAGCACTCAGAGTTCTGCAATATACAAATTGACAAGCGGACGTGCAGGATGGCTGAGATTTTATAGAGCATGTACACTTTTTGGATCGTGGGTTCTTGGGCTGATGGGTTAAAAAATGGGACTCTATTGTTCCATGCTTTACAAATAGCACCCATAATTCCGCGATATACAAATTGACAAGTGGACTTGCGGGCTGGCTGGCTCAACATTGTAGCTCTACTGATTTCTTCGATATAGAAATTTACAGATGGACTCTCAGAAATGAGAAATACATAGTAAATATGTACAGATCCCTTATTCCATACTTAGCCACTTTTTTGGATCGCAGACTTGCGGGCTGTAAATTGGGCCTCTAATGTTATGTGTCCTACAAATAGCACCTAGAGTTGCGTGATATACAAATTGACAAGTGGACTTGTGAGCTGGCTAGCTCAACATTGCACTTCTATTGGATTGCAGACTTGTGGGTTGGCGAGCTCTAAATTGGGCCTCTAATGTTCTGTGTCCTGTAAATAACACCCAGAGTTGCACGAAATACAAATTGACAAGCAGACTTGCAGGCTGGCTGGTTCAACATTGTACTTCTATTGAGTTCTGTGATATAGAAATTGAGAGACGGACTCCAGGGCTGGCGGGCTCCAAAAAATGAGCAATACATACTAAATATGTACTTTTATAAAGTATGGACATGACATGTTATAGAGCATGTATAGATCCCTTATTCCATACTTAGCCACTTTTTTGGATCGTGGACTTGCAGGCTGGCGGGCTCTAAACTGGGCCTCTAATGTTCTATTTTCTGCAAATAGCAGCCATAGTTTCATGATATACAAATTGACAAACAGATTTGTAGGCTGGCTGACTCAACATTGTACTTCTATTGTTCTATGTCCTCCAAACAACATTCGGAGTTTTGCAATATACAAATTGATAAACAGAGTCCAGGACTGGCGAGCTCAACATTGAACATGTATTACACATATGAAGACAAGTGAATGTAGAGGAAGATATGGAGTGTCTAAGGAGGCGCAAAAAAAAAACACATCTGCAAACTAGTTCAACAGATAGAGACAGAGTAAACGAAAAACTATTTAATATGGAACACGGGAAGAAAAAATGCACCTTTGCATGGATTCCTCTACATCTCTGGTTAGGATTTCTTTGTGGTGTCTAGTTTTTCGGTTTGTTTCTATGAATAAAAGTAGAAAACAAAAGGAATATGAACACAAGTTAACATGTAAAGAAAAAGGCAAGTCCTATGTACATATACTAAAAAAAATAGAATAAGATGAATAGAGTAACATATACTTTTTAGAAGGATGTACCTTTTTTGTTTCTGTTGCATAATGTATATTTTATAATTCAAGTACAACACCAACTGTATGGTGACCAGAACAATATGTGTATAAAACAGGGAAAACTAAGAAGCTGGATAATTTCTTTTTATTTTTTATTTTTTTTGCAACAAGCTATACAAATATGCTTTGAAATATAGAAATATGACTTTGCAAAATGTTTGATGTATATCTCATAATCCAAGTGCAATACCAATTGTATCGTGATTAGACCAATATGTGTCTAAGATAAACATACTGTATTAAGGAATGGGCACATTCGACCACACATGGTCAATAAGTGTGTTTTGCAGATGGCTTGAGTTGTGCAAAAGAAAGCGGAGACTGTATTTGCACATGTAGTTTTCCAATTCTTTTGTTCTTCCATTCTTTTGTAGAATGTCAATATTGAAGTCTCCTACAAGCACAATGGGTCCGTTCAGATGGAAATAGCCCAATGAACTGGAAATAACATCTACTATGTTGGAGAATGTTGCATGGGGAGCAACATACAGATTCAGTGTCACAATTTTTGTTTCATGGAAAAAAACTTTTGCAAGCACCACCTCAACATTCTTTTCTTAGATATGTATATGATCCAAAATTGGTACATGTTTTTTTACCAATATCATCACCCCATGTGTAATGTAACTTGATATGCAATTGTGATTTGGGAATTCTTTGTTCTGCATGCATAATGCCACGTATGTTTCCTACAAGCAAAGAATATAGGATTGCATTGTATCATAGTCATTGAGTATATCATCCATGTGTGCATTTAAGCTGCGTGTGTTAAGCAAGAGAATTGATATAGATGAATTTGTTTGTATGAATTGGTAATCATAGTGTAGTTTCCATTTTGCGGTGGTCCTGAGTCGTTCCATTTCAATATCAATTTTCTGTTTGACTTTGAAGTTATTTTTTGTAAGAGGATTTAGTAAATACAAAGGAGTCTATCCTTCTGACACAGGACAATGCTATGTATACAAGTCCATGTATCCGAATTCCAGCAGGCTGAAATGCAACATTATCAAGTGTTAGTGCTTGCGATATGTGGACTGTACATGCACATGCAAGTTTAATCGAAAATTGTTTTCAAATTTTCAATTGACCTGTCTTTGCTGATGTCGATATTGGATTTGATATTCGCAAAATAGGTGTCCAATTGCTTCCAGTGTTTATGTAATTTTCTTGACTTGGCTAGTCTAGGAAACGCTGCTAATGTGTGTGTAGGATCAAAGGTTTACAACATATAAATGATCATACAAATAATAAACGCGACAAATGACTGCAAAGTTTATATTATGATATCTCTGTGGATTACAAAATGGTCGAATGCGGTTGAATAAATTGACAAAACTTGACTAGATCAACAAACAAAGGATCTTAGCCAGAATACAAATAAGCAACTGCCGCTGAATAAAATAACAACACTCGGCTAGATCAAAAGACAAAAGGATCTTAGTCGGAATACAAATAAGTAACTAAAAGATAATACCCAGAATATGGGAGCACTGTGGAATCAATGAAGAATGATGGAAGACTTGGATGATCTTCCCGATGACTAGGGTGTGTCTTTCAAGACCGAAATCAGTCAACTAGTGTCTTCCTCCTGAAATACACTAAACTATCTCTTCTGAGATGCGCCTCTTCTCCTCAATGACAAGTCATAATCTGCATAATGATGAATTAGGTCGTTGGCCCTTCCTTTATAGCTTTCCAAAACCCTAAATCATGC
>JASDQU010100100.1:88319-103300 GCA_032191745.1 Picea mariana
GAAACCCTAATTCACTGTTGACTTCCAAAACCCTAAATCACTGCTGAAACCCTAATTCATTGTTGACTTCTATTTTTAGCTCATAATGACTTAAAATCACTTTTAACCCTTTTTAGCTCAACATCACTTTCTGAATATAACACCTGTCATTGGAGTGACCTCTAGTAACCCTGTTTACCCCTATTTGGCCCTGGCTATAGTTTAACGGAGTGGTTTAGACCATTAAGCCTCCTCTCTAGAGCTCCTATTTGGAAAGGGACATTACAGTCCTCCCTTCCCGAAATTGCTTGTCCTCAAGCAATACCAGTCCAGGGTGCTGTAACACTTGCTCGCTCTCCCAAGTAGCATCCTCTATTGGAAGCCCTCTCCATCTGATCAAACACTCTCTGATGACCATACTCCTCAGTTTCCGCTGCCGGAACTCCAAAACCTCCTCTGGAACTAACTCCAACTTTCCCTCCTCATCCAACAGGGGAAGCTCCTTTGATGTGCTAATGAATTGTCCCACTGCCTTTTTGAGGCAAGACACATGGAACACATTATGAATCTTTCTCCCCTCTAGAATCTCTAGCTCGTAAGCAACCTCGCCTACTCAGCGCATGATCCTATAAGGACCATAAAATCTGGGTTTGAGCTTCTCGGCCCCACTCTTCTTCAGAGATGACTGTCTATAGGGTTGGAGTATCAAGAAAACCAAATCTCCAACCTCAAAGCTGCGCTCTATCCTGTGCCTATCCGCACTAATCTTCTGTCTGTTTTGCATCATCCGCAAGTTCTCTTTCAACAACTTGAGGATCTGCTGACTCTCTATGATCCAATCCTTGGCCTTGGGAGCTCTGCTCTCCCCGAAGACCAATTCTACCAAAGTGGGAGCATCATATCCGTACAATGCTTGAAAGGGTGTCATACCAATGGACATGTGGAAGGTGGTGTTGTAGCAATGTTCTCCTAAATGTAACCACTTTACCCACATTCTCTGTTGTCCTCCTACATAGTTCCTCAAATACCCTTCAACCCACTTGTTGACAATTTCGGTCTACCCATCTGTCTGAGGGTGATAGCTAGTGCTAGGTGTCAACTCTGTCCCAACCAACTGAAACAACTCTCTCCAAAATGTCCCTATGAACTGGATGTCCTTGTCACTGACGATGTTCTTCGGCAACCCATGAAGTTTGAAGACCTCCCTGAAGAAAAGCTCGGCTACCTGAAATGCATTGTACTCTGTCGGTATGGCATAGAAGTGAGAAAACTTGGTCAATCTTTCGACCACTACATATATACAGTCCTTACCCTGGACCTTGGGTAGACTGGTGATGAAGTCCATAGATATACTCTCCCATTTCTGCTCTGGAATGGGGATTGGATGATGTAGCCCTACTTGAAGAGCATGCTCTAACTTGTTCTATTGGAAAATCACACACTCACTGATGTGTCTCATAACGTTCTGTTTGAGGCTCTTCCATGAGAACCTCTTTCTAATCTGTTTGTAGGTTTTGAAAAACCCCTGATGGCCTGCTAGAGGTGAATCATGAACTGCATTGAGGATCTTCTTCTTAAGCCCTGAATCTGGCACCAAGTAAACTCTATCCTTGTAAAATATGACATCGTCAATGACCCTATATCGGTCATCTTGTATTTTCCCATCCATCAACTCACAAGGGAACTTGTTCTTGGAATATTCTACTAACAAGTGGGATTTCCAATCTTTTGAAATCTCTATCAAAGAACATGCCGCAGGTCTCCTCGATAGTGCATCGGCCACAATGTTCCTCTTCCCCTTGACATACTCTATGTCAAATTCGAATGCCTGTACCTTCGTCACCCATTTTTGTTGGCACTCATTGAGGTCCTTCTACTCAAGGAAATACTTCAAACTGTTGTGATTGGTCTTGACCACGAATTTTCTGCCCACCAAATATTGTCTGAACTTGGTCAAGGCTTGCATGATTTCCAACATTTCCTTATCATAAATGGAGTACAACCTCTCAGGTTTACTAAGCTTTCGACTCTCGAATACAATGGGGTGTCCTCCCTGCATCAAAACTTCCCTGATCCCTTCGCCAGATGTGTCACACTCTAGTACAAATGGCAAGGTGAAGTCTGGTAGTGCCAACACTAGACAAGTGCCCATGACTTCCATCATGTGATCAAAGGCTTCCTGTGATTTCTCAGTCCATATTAAGGCCCCATGCTTGGTAATATCTTTCAGCGGTGCTCCAAGCTGAGAAAAACCCTGAACGAACCGCCTGTAATAGTTGCACAGCCCGAAGAAGCTCCTCAAGTTTGTCACATTCTTGAGTGTCGGCCAATCTAGAATGGCCCTGATATTCTCTTGGTGCACCTGTACCCCCTGTGCATTGATGATGTGGCCTAAGTAAAGCAACTCTGTCATACCGAACTCACAGTTGGACTCTTTGGCATAAAATGATTGTGCCTCCATGATGCTCAATACCTCATCCAGGTGCCTCATATGCTCTTGCCATGACCGGCTATAGATCAAGATGTTGTCGAAGAAAACCAAGACTGATTTCCTTAACTGATCCCTGAATATATGGTTCATGCAAGAATGGAATTTAGCGGGTGCATTGGTTAGCCCAAATGGCATAACCAGGAACTCGAAGTGTCCAAAATGGCATCGAAATGTCGTCTTCTCTATGTCCTACTCTCGGATGCTGATCTGATGATATCTAGAGCATAGATCAATATTTGAGAAGAAAACTGCCCCATGTAGTCCATCCATCAACTCGTCAATGTGTGGGATAGGGTACCAGTTCTTTATGGTTTTCTTGTTCAAGGCTTGGTAATCAATGCACATCCTCATGGTGCCATCCTTCTTCATAACTAAGACAACTGAAGAAGCAAATGGGTTGCTGCTCGATCTGATGTGTCCCATCGCCAACAATTCCTTGATTTCCTTGTCTATCTCATCCTTGAACCTCCTAAGATGATGATAGCGGGGGGTGATCATAGGTTTGGCCCTCTCCTCCAACTCAATGGTGCGGTCAAACCCCCTGTCAGGTGGTCTCCCTGGTGGAATTGCCTCAAAGACCTGCTAATGTCATACCAATAAATTCTTGATCTCTGTATGGTATTGTTGTCGACCTTCTGAATCCTTCTGAGCAGTGATCAAGCATTTTGCAACATATGCTACCTCCCCATGTATGAATATCCTCTCCATCCTCTTGGCTAAAATTTTCCTGGGTGCTCTTGTCGACATGCCTCTTAGAACAACCTTCTTCCCATTCTGATCTCTGAATCCCATTTTCAAGGTTTGGTAGTTGGTAGTGATTTTTCCCAAGCTAATCATCCACTGAACTCCTAACACCACATCTATGTCTAATAGGTCAACCACATAAAATGTGTCTCTCACTGTGTAGTTGTCTAACTTCATCTCTAAGTTTGGAACTCTGTCTAGACACTCCACTGTGTGGCCATCTTCTACTAAAACATCAAACCCCTCAAACTCCTTTGTTTGAAGTGTCCATCTCGATACTAGTGAAGCGTCGATGAAGTTGTGGGTGGCCCCCCACCATCTATCAGGGTGATTGCCTGTTGCCCCTAAATAATCCCTCTGATACAAAGGGTATCATACTTGGGAACACCAGAAAGGGTCGCTATGACTCCTCCCTTTGTTGGTTTCCTCCTGTTAGCCTGCTCTGGTAGTTGTGGGACTACTGGAGGATGGGTTCCTGTCGATGTTGGTGGTCTAAGGGGAGACTGCTCCTCTACTGGTGCCAACTCCTCCTCTATCGGTGCCGACTCCTCCTCTGAACTAGTGGATCCATTGTCCTTCTCCTCCTCCTCACTGTCCACACTGTCTATTGCTACCTCAATATAATGAATCTCTCCCTTGTTGATGCACCCGTGGCATGGGACCTAAGGATCTCTACAGCTAAAGAAAAACTTCTTCCTCATAAGTTCTCACCTAGTCTCATCATCCAACTTATCTTTTCCCTTCCATTCTCTTTGGAATGGCTTCCTATCTCGATCCCTCTGGGGCACAAATGGTTTGGAGAAAGTTTTAATCTTTGGCACTGAGTCTGCCAAATCTCGAGTGTGAAGGATGGCATCCTACAAAGTGGGAGGCCTGTATGCCTTCACCCATCCTCTCAAAGGCTCTGTGAGTCCTTCTATGAATAACATGATCAGCCTGGGCTCTGATATATCTGTCACTGCCACGGCTACCCGCTGAAACTCTATGATGAATGCCTCTTCTGTGCCAGTTTTTCTCAACTGGGCTAGATCCCTGAAGTGTATCTAAGGATCCTTCCTATCAAACCTGTCCAATAGCCTATCTATAAACTCCCTATAGGAGGTGATGCGACTGTGACCCAATGTCGCCAGTCCATGATACCACCACTCGTGTGCCTCACCCTCCAAGTGTAAGGTCACGAAACTGATGGCCTCTGTCTCAGTCATTTGGTTGAGCTTGTAATATGTGTCTAGATTTTGTACCCAAGCTCTGGCGGTGTATTTGGATGATCCATCGAAAGAAGGGATGGTGAGTTTCCCAAATTTTTGGATGAAATCGAGGTTATGCCCCTACTACTATTGTGGTCCTCCTCTCTGCGGCTCTCTAGGGCGGTTCCTGACTCTGAGTCCACAATACTCGACTAAGGTTATGTCCTGATGGAAGTCATGACCCAATGTTGTGTACTCCCTCCTATACTTTGCAATGTCATCGGCATGAGTGGGTGGCCTCTATGCTATCGGTGGCGGTGTTGCTACCATGGGTGCCCTATGGAAACTGGGAAACAAGCATTTGGGAATCCTACTCACAGAGGTGTATGTGCGAGAGGGTGACTGGGGTCTACTGCCTACTCCTGAGTTCCCCTGTGCTCCATGCGGGACTTGTGTATCTGGGGTGTCCACTCCAGCCAATCTATCAACCACCTGTGCCAAGGACTGAGACATGGTCCATTGACTAGCTAACATATCATTGATAACCTGCATGAAATCTGCCTCTGGATCTACGGGGGCCTTTCCACTGCCCTCTGGTCACTCATATTTGTCTCCTAGCATCCTCTCTGCCTTGCGCTCAACCTCACGCTCTACCCTTCTCTCTACTTCTCTGTGTGCCTCTTCCTCTTCCTCTGAGCTAGGAGGAAAAAGGGGAAAATCAGGCCTATGCCTTCTTTTCTGATGCCTGTTGTAAGTGACATATTCATCACCTACGTGTTCACGACTCTCTGGGTCTTCTGCTGCACTCATTGTCTTTAGTCACAGGCTGGCAGGACTAAATCTCTGATACCACTGTAATGTTCTTGACTTGGCTAGTCTAGGAAACGCTGCTAATGTGTGTGTAGGATCAAAGGTTTACAACATATAAATGATCATACAAATAATAAACGCGACAAAGGACTGCAAATTTTGTATTATGATATCTCTGTGGATTACAAAATGGTCGAATGTGGCTGAATAAATTGACAATACTCGACTAGATCAACAGACAAAGGATCTTAGTCCGAATACAAATAAGCAACTACGGCTGAATAAAATAAAAACACTCTGCTAGATCAAAAGACAAAAGGATCTTAGCCATAATACAAATAAGTAACTAAAAGATAATACCCGGAATATGGGAGCACTGTGGAATCAATGAAGAATGATGGAAGACCTGGATGATCTTCCCGGTGACTAGGGTCTGTCTTTCAACATCAAAATCAACCAACTGGTGTCTTCCTCCTGGAATACACTGAACTATCTCTCCTGAGATGTGCTATGACATCCCCAAAAATAAAATATTTTTGAAATTTAAAATTGTTGTAAATTTATTCCTTTTTTAGTAAATTCGAATTTGGAAAATTTTTTCCATTTATGGCAATTCCGAATTTTGAATTTGGTAATTGTAATTAATTATTTTGACTGTTGGGAAGAGACCTGATTTGACCCAACTAACTATTTGACTATGACACTTGTATGGAAACAAAATATTTTATACTGATTACAGGAGGACAAATGGAACAACCATGTTAAATTTAGCTGACCATGACTCCATGAGTGGGAAACATGTTGGAACTACCTCTGTGTTGATTATTACAAGTGGAAAATTAGTGATTTGGCCATTGGAAACCCTTGAAAATTAGGGATTTAGAAAGCTGCGAAAATTCCCAAGGGAGGGAAAAGACCTAGGCAAATGATAAATAACATATGAGAGGAGGCAGGATGATGCCAAGTATGCTGGGAAATGAGACTTTTGATTTACTTGCTGTCATGAACAATGCTTGAGTGTGAGGCAAGGGAAAACTGATGGAGCTATAGGACATATATGAAGAGAACCTTTTCCAAGTTTGCCCTCATGGATTCATGGTTAGGCTAGGGGGTGAATCAGGCAACTAGTTTGGTTGCCCTGTTCTACGGTTGGGAGGAACGTGGTTGTTCCCTTTGTCTTTCAGCGTATTATTTTAGATATGTTATTTCTATCCCTTCTCTCGTTGAATGTTAAATGGTTACATACTTGATAGAATGTATCTGTTAGAAATAATATTAAGGATGAAAGATCAAATGCATCCTATTGAAAACTTAGGAATTGCTAGAATGTCTCTCTATTAGTTCGGAATGGATTATCTTTGCTGCATCTCATTTCTGTTATGAATACTAGTTCATGAAAGTATACTATCTAGAAGGTTATGACTAGTCAATTCTTAAAGAAGATTTGTGTTGTGGTTTGGATTATCACTGTAGTAAGATAAAGTGTCGTAGTTGAAAACCCCACAAGTAAATTTTGATGCAGATTTGAGTTTACCTACATATTGAATGCAAATGGAAAATGCCATAATGTGTGTGTATATATATATATATATATATATATATATATGGACATTTTTGATATATAAAGGCACGCATTGTAGTAGAGTAATTAACTAAGATTTCTTCCATGTACCAACTGAACTATCATGATTTTTTTTAGGAGATAGCCCTAATCGCAAGTGTCTAAGATATATATATATATATATATATATATATATATATATATATATATATATATATATATATATATATATATGTATATGTATATTTAAAGTATGGAAGTGACCTTGCAAATACCAAGAATTATTATAGACCATCTACAACATTTACACATCTTTATATCCATCAGTGTTTAATGAAAAGTTATAGGTTGAAATGTTGGAAAATTATTGGAGTGAATCGAATTAACACAGTTTAATTATCAGAACTAATCACGAGAGGCGCAAAGGCCCAAGGAAGAAGGGACATCCCAAAACTTAAAATATACCCCTGAGTAAATTCCTAATTGTGTAAATAACAACACAATCACCTAAAAGTTCAAAAGGAAAGTCTTTAACACAAGTACAGTAAGTGAAAATTGAATTCATATACCATCATGTGATCTGGAGTCAACTATAACAAGATACACATATAGCCGGCAATAGCCAAGTATTTTTTCCTTTTCAAAATCCTTTTGAGAAAGTAGCCAATATGGCGCTAGTATATTAAACCAATAAAATAACTGGTATGCCATTACAAGTAGGCGGAAGGGAAACCCTGTAATTCTTTTAAAAATAGTATTACATATCTCGTTCAGAATTGAAACAAATGAACATCCCATACGGTGTTTTACTTCCAACGATAGAATTTGTCATCACAAAACGGGTTACCCTTAATCAACGGTACCGAAACCACGACTTAATCTCCATTTCAGGGTTTCAGATACCGGGAGTTGGAGGTGTCAAGGACACTCACGACAAGAATGATAAATCACGAAATGCGAAAGCACGACTTAATCTCCATTTCAGAGTTTCGGATACAGAGAGTTGGAGGTGTCAAGGACACTCATGACAAGAATGATGAAATCACAAAATGCGAAAGATCAGAGCATGTCAAAGACTCCATTTCGGAGTTTCGCAGATCGGGAAATCAAAGATCAAAGGAACTTTAACCTTTGAAGTAGCGAACCTCGAAATCCTGAAACAAACACATCAACAAACCACATCAGCTAAGGACACCTGGCACAATCAGGCAATGACAAGTGTCAAGATGATTCAACATTTCAGGCACATGTAAGTCATGAATCAGAGTGACACATGGCAACTATTCGACATGTGTCAATCCATGTGTGGCGTCAACAGGTTTAGGTCACATTAGAACTTTCTATTTCGGGGTTTTACATAGCAAGCAGAAACTCCACCATCATGAAGTCTTGGACTCCGAAATGTCGAAAGGGACTATTGTGAGTCTCGAAAACCCAAAAGGCAAAACTCTGAAATCCTTTCAACCGTCCATCTCAGTGGGTTATGTGAACCATCCAATCACTTCAGAGATTTTGTGATCATGAATTTTATAATGTTGGAGTCACGATGACTCGAAGGGAAAAATGATGAAATCCCGTCAACCGTTTGATTAAGAAAAGAAGGGATCAGATTATGAAGTTTTGTGGACTTTTGATCTAGCTCCATTTCAGGGATTGCGACTTACCGAAATGCTGAAATGCCGAAATGTGAAAGGCATTTTGATTAGGCCCGTGGTCACAACCAGTGGGCATATGGAATAAGCATGAGACCCAGTACTTGTAATCCAACAGTGCAGGTGAATTTGATCGAAGGATTATGAAATATCTATACTCTAAGTTTAACCGGAAGGCCTCACCTAACCACTATCCTGTATCTGGATATTTAAAAAAACAAAAAACTATAGGGGTCTATTTATATTTAAACTTTTCGTAGAGGAGTATAGACTAATACTCTACTTTTACTAAGTCTGTTTGGTCATTTTTATCATATGATTATGTGTATGGACTAACGCATGAGGCCTAGGCCAGCAACCACCAAAGTCGTTTGTATTGTAAACATATGGTAATGGGTTATTTGTAGGGTCTAACGCATAAGGATTTGGCCATAAAATCCCAAAGTCGTTTGTGTTGTTAAGACTGTGGTAATGGTTATAGGTACAAACAGATAGGAAAGTAATTATAATTACAGGAATTGAAATAAACATTTAAATGAGGAGTAAACACTTATCATCGATCAAAAAACTTTAAGTTGAATGGTAATGACAATCGACGATAGTAAGGACTTTTGCAAACTTTCAGACTCAAGATTTATAACAAAAATCTTACGTGCTTGAATCTTGAACTATTCAAGGATATTTATACAAACATTTTTTTTTTCCAGACAATTTTTGAGGTATATTACATATGGTATCAGAGCAACAGCTACAACACTGGGCCTGAACAGGGCCACATTAGATGCTTAGTATTTATTCCGATTTATGTAAAACTAATAAATCTTATGGTTACAAACATAAAGCTCTTTTTGTTTTTGTAAATTATGGCAGCTCAAGAGGGTGCATAAATTAGGATGGAAGGAAATCCACAACAAGGACCTCCTGGAGATCCAAGACAGTGATGGAAGCTCACCCACGAAGGTGTTGGAAACAACGAGGAATCTTATTTTTGAACTGTAGGTTTTCAAGGGCGACAATGAAAAATTGAAGAAAGCACAGCAGGAACAACAAGAGATAAATGAAGTCCTACTGCGTAGTATAGTAACCAAGAAAATCCCAAAAGACGATAACCATGACGAAGAGGTCAACAAAAGGGCCTCTAAGAATTCTGGTCCAGAAACAGAAAAAGGAGACAGTTCGTCTGAAGGGACACCTTCAGTTGAAGACAAAATTATACCAGACAGAAAAAGAAAACAAGTAAACCACCTTGAAGGAGAATTTAAAAAGATTAAACCAACTAGCTTTGATGGAGAATCCAAGACAGGAGAAGAAGCTATGATATGGTTGTTGGACATTAAAAAATACTTCCAGATCTACAACTATTCCAGCAACATGAATTTCAGAATGGTCATCTACAATCTGAAGGGGAAGGCCAGCATTTGGTGGCAGGACCTGAAATTGGCCAAGGGCTTAAGGGAGAAACAGTTGGAATGGTCTGACTTTAAGAAGTATTTCAAGAAACAATACCTTTCTGAAAGCTATTATGAAAGGAAGATGAAGGTTCATACCGTACATCCGGGAGGATAAGGTAAAAATCCAGTGATTCTTAAGCTGTTTACCATAGTCCTACAGGGACAAAATTGAGTTTGACAACCCCAAATCCTTGAGTGAGGTATTCAGGAAAGCACGGATGTGCTATGACCAGTATAAATAGCAGGTAGAGTTTCCCAAGGCCTGGAAGGATAAGAATCAAGATCGAATGAACCAACAGAAGAAGGGATACCAGCCAACTACTTATCAGAATGCAACAAAAAGTTTCCCAATGAAGGATTTTCACTCCAATCATCCGAATACGCAAGGTAGTGGTAAACCAGTAAACCTGGGAATGAAGAAGTTTGGGGACAACTCCCATGAGCCATTAAAGTGTTGGGAGTGTGGAGAGCCTCATCTAAGGAGGAACTGTCCACGTTTAATTTCAAAAAATAGAACTATTGTTCACAATTTGCAGGAAGCCTCGACAGTGGGAGACATGGACATAATTCTGCATCGGATAAATGAAGCCATAGATGGTTGACAAGCTAACCACCAGTCCTCGGTGGTAGAAATCGAAAGTAAAATCAATGACACTCGAATTTTTGTTTTAATTGACCCTAGAGCTACGTTAAGTTATATTACTCCTGATGTAGTAGAGTTGAATAAACTTAAGAAATTGAAGTACGCAAAATCATGGCTTGTACAACTAGCAACGAGTACTAAAAGAAAAGTAGTTGACTTTATTTCTGATCTTGAGTTCAGCTTAGATGGTCAAAAGATAAGGACCAATCTGAACATCCTACCACTAGGATCTTATGATATGATTATTGGGATGGATTGGTTGGAACAACACAAAGCAGTACTAGACTGTTATACAAATATGCTTAGCTATAAAGATGATTTTGGCACTGTTAGAACAGCCCAAGGCGTACAAAAACCTATATCAGTTAGACAAGTTTCAGCGATGCAACTCAAGAAATGTATTAGAAAGGGATGCCAAGTTTATTCCATCCAAGTGACGAATCTATTAGAAAAAGAAGATAAGCCCAAGTTAGAAGACTTTGATGTCCTACATGAATTCAGAGACATGTTTGTGGATAAGATACCAGAATTACCTCCTAGAAGGGAAATAGATTTCTCCATAGACCTACTACCCGGATCAACCCCTATCTCAAAAGCACCCTACTGAATAAGTCTACCAAAACTAACAGAATTAAAAATACAATTACAGGAATTGTTGGACAAAGAGTATATCAGACCGAGTGTCTCACCATGGGGAGCACCAGTCCTCTTTGTGAAAAAGAAAGACGATACTCTAAGACTATGTATCGATTATAGACAACTGAACAAAATGACCATTAAGAACAAATACCCCTTACCAAGGATAAATGATCTGTTCGATCAAGTTGGTGGCGCCAAGATCTTTTCAAAATTGGATTTATGATCCGATTATCATCAAGTTAGGATAAAGAACGAGGACATAAACAAAACAACTTTTCGAACAAGATATGGACACTATGAGTTTGTAGTCATACCTTTCAGACTCACTAACGCACCAACCACATTTTTGTGCTTGATGAACAACATTTTCAGTCAGTACTTAGACAAGTTCGTAGTAGTATTTATCGACGATATTCTGGTCTATTCTAAAACAGAGGAGGAACATGATGAACACTTAAGAATAGTTCTGCAAACATTAAGGAAACGCAAACTATACACAAAATTCGACAAATGTGACTTTTATCAAAAAGAAATACAATATTTAGGACATGCCATTTCCTCAGAAGGTATTTTCGTAGACAGGGAAAAGACAAAAGCCATTATGGAATGGCCAGTACCTAAGGATGTGGTAGATATCTGGTCATTCATGGGAATCACCGGATATTATTGCAGATTTATAGAAGGGTTTTCCAAGATAGCCTACCCTATCACATCATTACAAAAGAAAGGAACCAAGTTTAACTGGTTGCAAAAGTGTCAAGACAACTTTAACAAGCTAAAAGAATTATTGACATCAACACCCATTTTGAAGGTAGTAGACCCAGATAAAGACTTCGCAGTTTGTGTTGATGCAAGTAAAGAGGGACTAGGTGGTGTCCTAACTCAGGAAGGGCACGTGATTTGTTACGAGTCCCGAAAATTAAAAGAACATGAGCAAAATTATGTCACTCATGACTTAGAATTGGCAGTAGTAATACATGCCTTAAAAATGTGGCGACACTATATAATGGGCAAAAAATTCCTACTATTGATGGATAATAGTGGGTGAAATATATGTTTAACCAACCAGATCTTAATGCAAGACAAGCAAGGTGGCTAGCCTTCTTGAGCAAATTCGACTTCAAGGTCAGACATATCAAGGGTAAGGAAAATAAAGTAGCAGACGCTTTAAGCAGAAGAGTCCATGGGTTATTTGAGATAAATATCAGCAGGGCAGAAAGTGATCTGGAACAAAGAATAAGGATGATGAGTATTAGCGATGAAAATTACACTAAGATGATGGCATAATTTCAAAACAGTATCACAAACTCAGATAAACCAAATCTAAGTATCGACAAGAAGGGGCTATTACGATTTAAAAACAGACTTTACATACCAGATTCAACAGAGTTAAAATTAACTATTTTAGATGAAGTGCATAAGAAACCATATTTTGGCCATCCAGGTTACCAGAAAACAATACCAACACCTAGACAACTATTTTACTGGCCTAATATGAAGTGCAAAACAATAGAGTACTTGGCTAGGTGCCAAGATTGTCAGCAGGTTAAGGCCAAACACCAGCATCCAGCTGGCCTATTACATCCATTACCAGTACCAGAATGGAAATGGGAGACTATATCACTGGACTTTATAATAGGTTTGCCTAAAACTCGGAAACAAAATGATTCTATCATGGTTGTAGTCGATAAACTCAGTAAGTATGCACACTTTATTCCTGTAAAGTCTACTTTTAAAGCTATAAACATTGCTGAAATATTCATGAAAGAAATTTTTAGACTACATGGTATTCCTAAAATGGTGATTTCAGATAGAGACGTAAAATTTACATCTGCTTTTTGGAAGGAATTATTTGCAGGGCTAAACACTAACTTGAATTTTAGTATGAGCTATCATCCACAAACAGATGGATAGACCGAAAGGACAAACCAAATCATAGAGGATATGCTTTGCATGTACGTAAGAACAAAACCAAGCAAGTGGGAAGACTACCCGCACTTGGTAGAATTTGCATATGACAATGGGTACCAAACTTCGGCTAAGTTGAGCCCTTTTGAAACACTGTATGGAAGAAAGTGTACGATTCCAATTAGCTGGGATAACCTGGTTGACAAAATCATGGTTGGACCAAATATGCTCCAAGAAATGGAGAACATGGTAAGAAAGGTACAATAGAACTTGAAAGAAGCACAGGACAAATAGAAGAGCTATGCAAATCAGAAAAGAAGACACTTGGAATTTCAAGTGGGAGACCATGTTTATTTGAAGGTCAAAGCCCGAAAGAGCTCGTTGAAGTTAGGGAATTGTTGTGCCATGATGGCACCCAAGTTTTGTGGGCCCTTCGAGATACTAGCTCGAATTGGACCCGTAGCATATCAACTTGCACTTCCAACTAATCTAAGAATTCATAATGTATTTCATGTTTTGTTGCTGAAAAAGTATATGCATGACCCTACTCATAGGATTGATTGGAATTTGGTGTAGGTGGAACTCAAAGGCAAGTTCCAGGTGGAGCCCCTATGCATTCTGGACCGGAGAGAAATAGCACTTCGGAACAAAGACATCGCTCAAGTAAAGGTGAAATGGAAGCACTTTAGTCCCGAGGAAGCCACTTGGGAGTTGGTGGGAGATTTGCGGAAATCTCATCCAATCCTGTTCCAGGAAAGGAACGAACACTGAGGACATTGTTTTACTAAAGGGGGAAAGGATTTGACATCCCCAAAAATAAAATATTTTTGAAATTTAAAATTACTGGAAATTTATTTTGTTTTTAGTCAATTCGAAGTTGGAAAATTTTTGCCATTTATGGCAATTCCGAATTTCGAATTTGGTAATTGTAATTAATTATTTTGACTATTGGGCAGAGACCTGATTTGACCCAACTAACTATTTGACTATGACACTTGTATGGAAACATAATATTTTATATTGATTGCAAGAGGAAAAATGGAACAACCATGTTAAATTTAGCTGACCATGACTCCATGAGTGGGGAACATGTTGGAACTACCTTTGTGATGATTATTACAAGTGGCAAATTAGTCATTTGGCCATTGGCAGCCCCTGAAAATTAGGGATTTAGAAAGCTACAAAAATTTCCAAGGGAGGGAAAAGACCTAGGAAAATGATAAATAGCATATGAGAGGAGGCAGGACGCTGCCAAGTATGCTGGGAAATGAGACTTTTGATTTACTTATTGTTATGAACACTACTTGAATGTGAGGCAAGGGAAAACTACTGGAGCTGTAGGACATATATGAAGAGAAGATTTTCCAAGTTCTCCCTCACGGATTCATGGTCAGGCTAGGGGGTGAATCTGGCAAGTAGTTTGGCTGCCCTGTTCTATGGTTGGGAGGAACGTGGTTGTTCCCTTTGTCTTTCAGCGTATTATTTCAAATATGTTATTTCTGTCCCTTCTCTGGCTGAATGTTAAATGGTTACATACTTGATAGAATGTATCTGTTAGAAATAATATTAAGGACAAAAGATCGAATGCATCCTATTGCAAACTTAGGAATTGCTAGAATGTCTCTCTACTAGTTTGGAATGGATTATCTTTGTTGCATCTCATTTCTGTTATGAATACTAGTTCCCAAAAGTATACTAGTTGAAAGGTTATGACTAGTCAATTCTTAAAGAAGATTTGTGTTGTGGTTTGGATTACTACTGTAGTAAGATAAAGCGTCGTAGTTGAAAACCCCACAAGTAAATTGTGATGCAGATTTGAGTTTACCTACATATTGAATGCAAATGGAAAACTGCATAGTGTATATATATATATATATATGGACATTTCTGATATATAAAGGCATGCATCGCAGTAG
>JASDQU010100100.1:103350-146013 GCA_032191745.1 Picea mariana
TGTATAATTATTAATTTGAGGTCATATCTTACTGATCAACTGTCATGCACCATATATTCAAGAGTAGTGATGTTTTTTCTAGAGAATTGAAGTAATTTTAATGTCACAAATCAGGGGTTCAAGATACTTAATTAAGTCACCAAACAAGACTGTTTCTAGAGTTACAGAAAAAATAAATATCACTCTTGTAGGAAAGATAAGTAAAACTTGCAAAATTGAAATCACACTTGCAGAAATTAAATCACACTTCTGGAAATTAAACCACACATGAGAAAATTGAAATAACACTTGCAAAAATTGAAATCACACTTGCAGAAATTAAACCTATATAATGATCTATTTGTGGTGCACATGTTATTAGGAACATAAACGTACACAATTTCTTGTTAACATGAAATATCTCTCCATCCTCTCTCTCTCTCTCTATGCTCCCCTCTCCCTACCTCCATTTATCTTCCTCTCTCTCTCCAACTCCAAAAGAATCACATTGGAATGCAAGAAAGATGATACTGAGATATGTGAATGGAACAAAATATTTTGGTATTAGACATTCTACTTCATAATATTTCAGACTTATTAGATACACTTACAGTGATTGTGGGGGAATCATAGATGATAGGAAAAGTACCTGTCGGTACACATTTCATTTTGGAACGGGTATGGTATCATGGGCATCAAAGGAGAAACCAATATTGACTCTTGCCTCAAAAAAAGCAAAGTACATTGCAGCTACAAGCACAACTTGTCAAGCAGTTTGGATGAGAAGAATGTTAAAAGATTTGTTGCAGGAACAACAGAAACAAACAACAGTATTTTGTGACAACAATTCAACCATCATGTTATCAAAGAATTATGTGTTTCAGAAGAAAATGAAGCACATTGATACAAGGTATTATTTTATCAGATAATTGGTGAATAACAAAGAGATCTGTTTAGAGTTTTGTAGGTCAAAACAACAAGTCGTAGATATTTTTACAAAGGATTTAGCAAGAAATGCATTTCATCATCTGCGCAACAGTCTGGGAGTCTGCACAGTAATAGATGAGTGACATTAAAATGTAAATTCAATTTTTGATGTATTTTTGTCATCCCACCTACTTATAATTAAGGGGGAGTGTTGAAAATAGTAATTATAGGTCGGTGAGCTCACGTCTCCACCAATTTGTCAGTTAGACAATTTTCCAATCAGCCAAATTGTCAGTCTGCAAATAAAAAGTCGCACATTTACGCAAGATCAATTTAGTCAGTCGACAAGCAGGGGAGTTAAATTAATGGAGTCGATCTTATATTTCTCGAATGTAGTTAAGTAGTTAAGAGTTAGTCATATTAAATAGTCGTCTTTAATGTTGAGTTTATTTTACTTCTACAGGAAGCCTGAGTCAGAGTCCATATAAGTCCAAGTCTTTAGTTATCCGATAGCAGATGCAGAGAGGTAGAGAGAACAGATTCGTGAAGAAGAAGCAAAATCAACTAAGGAGTCGAAAAAGTTTGAGAGCACAAGCTCTGTGTCTATGAAGTCAGCAAAAGAAGCCATTGGAGCCGAAAACATATCTTAGTTATTGTACTTTGTATTCAAGCGTTGCACCAAAATTATTAATATCAAGTAGTTTGTGTGTTGACAAATTTCTTGTATATTTCTAAGTTTATTTTCTACGCATAACATTGTGTTATTCTGCATCCATAAATCATTCTATTAAGTGTTTATATCACAGTTCGCAGTAAATTGTGTAGTATGTGAACTGTGCAATAACTATTAAGAGTTCAGCGATGAAGTTTGTGGCATGCAATATTTTTTCACTGCGCTGAGCATAGTTTCCTTGTGTGCTATAGATTTGAGACTTATAACTCCTTTAAGGAGTGCACCACTGTGAAAACAATGACGTGACTAAGGATATGGTAGATATTCCATATGCAAAAGGGTGAACTTGTAATGATTGTGATTATGGAAGGGAATTGGAATCCTAGTCCTAATTTCCATTGTTCAACCCACTTGTATGGTAGCTACATAAGTTAATTAAAATCTCCATGATCACACTCACTGAATTGAGCTTATAATGGTTATACCCCTACTAGGGACCATCATCATGATTCAACACTTACTAATTATTACACTTATAAAAATTAATGATAAAGTACCCAAACACTTTGAATTTGAAATATAAAGTTTGATCATTTTCATCCCTCGTACATTTGACGTACTAAATTTATAACTCGTTGTCCAATACATTTTCAAATAATTTTTTTTTATCCAAAACCTTAAATTCATAACCAGATTGGATGAGGGTGTCATTAATATGCCCTCAATGGAAACTAACTTGCTTGAGTAGAGACTCTAAATAATCTTTGAATAACTTTAATTGATTTATTAGTCCCTGCCTCCGGATAGGGACTATAGATTTCACCTCACAGTTGAAGGGTTATTACCTGGTCCATTTTTTAATATTACTAGGTACATTTTGTCGCCAACCAAAAATATTTTCCAATATTTTGAACAAAACATCTATTATTTTAATTATTTTTAAAATATAAATAATTTTTTGTATCTTGCATTTTCATAATCTCAATTTTTTGATTGGTATAGGGGTTGTGATGGGACTTTATTAGTCCTAGTGTGTTTACTTTTTTTTCACTATTTATGAGATAGTGGTAAATAATTTAAAATTACAAAATTTATAAAAAGGGCACGTACATTCTAAGTGAGATAGTGTTGCTGCAGTGGATGCACATATTTTTGGTTACTGCAGTCAATGTATGTATATGTACTCCACCTAAACTACATGCAGACTCTAGCAACAATTTCCCTCCATTGTCCACCTACATCCTCCACCTATACTACATGCACAGTCCCACAAACAAATAATGGAAGTCCCTCCATACAATGATTCATTCATCCTATTACTCGAAGTATTGATAGGCATAAGATCTTACCTATGTCACTTCTAGCTGAGAATTATTGAGAGGTTCTAGTCACCATCGCACCGACTGGAAATTATTGAGAGGTTCGAGTCACTGTCACACTATTCTTCAGTATTCTTCTCCAATGTGAGGTCATTGCATAAGCATACTAATGATATTTTCCAAAGCAATAACAAATAATAGTATTCTTCTCCATTGTGAGGTGGCTTCCCAAGCACACGAGATTTTCCAAAGCACTAACAAATAATCCAAGTCCCTGTGTCAAGATTCATGCATCCTATTACTAGAGCTAATGACTCGCATGATGTAGGGCTCGAGGATCAAGGTTCCAAAGGCTGTAGGTATTATGTTTGAAAGGCTGAGTTTCAGTAGGGTCCCAAGGAGGAGGTTCTTACATTATATAGGATATTATACGAGGGCTCATCAACTTATCAAAACTGGTGCCTGCCATTGTAAGTAAGATCGTGATCAGTTCCAAAAGATCCAAGAAGACGTCCTCCATCGGTTCCAAGACAAGAAGACATCTCCAAAACATCCAAGAATACATCGTACCAAGCTTAATTGAATGCATCAGCACTTGGAGCAACACCTGGATTTCCTCCTCTCCTCCTGGGGTCGAGTACCAAATGGACGGCATCGAGTGTTCTTACCTATGTTCTTAGTTTTTTCCACAGGCTAAGGCTTATTGAGAGGTTCCAATCACCATCCCACTTGTATTCCTCGCCATTGTGATGTGTATGCCCAAGTATAGTAGCTTTTCCTAAGCATTAAGAAATCTCTTATGTGTGCAGGACCTCCATACCCATGTTGAGAGAGATTCGAAGTTTGAGCACTTGGTGATCCCAATTTTATGAGAAGAACGAAATGAATACAGATTATTAAAATATTCTTAACACAAAATAACAGAGATACAATAAAACTGGTTTTCTATTCAATAATGAAATAAGCTAAAACTGTAAAATGCAGTGGAAAACAAGTTTGCTGGAATGGTGGAAACTTATCTCTTAGAAGAGATGTGACGGTTGCGCTCATTCAAAAGAAGATCGTTACAATGAGGCTCTAAAGGTATTTTACAATAAAAATGAATTTCAAAAACCCTAGACATCCAAAAACCTAACCCTAGGAGATGAAGCGCCAAAATTCATGTGGGCCACGTTTGGGTAAGTTAGTACATCAACTTCCTAGGGTCATAACTTTTGAATACGATCTCTGTTTTAGGCACACAATAGCTCGTTGGAAAGGTATAACCAAGAAGAACAATTTTTTACTGGCCCATGTTAATTTCTCTAGTGGTAACCTGGTCCCCAAATCTCCAAAAAATGTCGTTTAGGGCCTCAAAAGACCCCAGAAGTTTTGAACCTGAAAAACTGTCGAACAAATGCCAAGGTGGAATACTGTTTTTTGAGTCAGTGGAATAGGTGGGTGGCCACCAATATCCACTTGGATCAATCCTCCCTCCTTAGAAAGCAAATGTCTCCATTGTCTTGATTTCCCCCATCAGATTAAATTTATGTTGAATTTGGCCCCGGGTGAGCCACTTTCCTTGGTGTAGGAGTTTCCCTGCTTTGACAACTCAATAAAGTTGGATCCTTTGCTATTGAGTACCCTTGATCTGTGTGTCCACAATATTATCATTAGATTCATGTTGCATGTAGTCATGGTCGAGCTCTTTTGGTGTCAACTTCTCTGTTATCTCTGAGGTTTCCAATAATGGTGGGAAATACGGCCAAAGGAGAGCCACGTTGAAGATTGGATGCAGACAAAGGAAGGGGGGAATGCTGAGCTCAAAATAATTATCACCCACAACCTTCGTGATGGTGTACGGCCCATAACGGAGTGGGTGAAGCTTATGATGGGGCCCTTTAAGGCATTCTTTCTGCAAATGCTACCAAACTTTGTCACCCACCTGAAATCTATGTGGCACTTGATGTTGATCATGGTGTTGCTTGTACTTGGAATTAGACTTCTGTAGAATATCCTGAACCTCTTCGTGGATGTGCTGGATCCACTCAATGAACTAGGTGGTTTTGTCAACTTCTGGTAGAGCAGGGGACGAGTCGATTGAGGTGGTCATCAGGGGTAGTGCAACATCCATGGGGCCCAATGGTTGGAATCCCAACCCCACCTTAAGGGGGTTGTGGCTAGTTAAGCTATGCAAGGCTCGGTTGTAGCTATGTTGTACATAGGGAAGACTCTCATCCAGGGATGATTTTAAGGATGGAAATTTATTTTAAAATGTATAAATATTGGCGAATCTTACTAATCCTTCAAATGCCAACTATAAATGTTTGGTGATATTTAAGGTAAAATAAATTTTTCCTATATAATTTGGCGATTTTTAAGGTAAAATAATTTTATCCTATATAATTTGGGAGAATCATTTTTAAAATAGTGAATATTGTTTTTGGAAAAAACATGGAAACTTAGCCCATGAGAAAAATCTAGCCACTAAAATCATCCATGCTCTCATCCCATGTGCAGGGGTGTTTTGAATTGTACATGCGCATGATATGTAGGACCATCTGGTTGAAGACCTCAGTTTGGCCATTTGTCTCGGGGTGGAAGGCATGTTGGGCCCCAACAACCCCATTCTTGTTTTTAGATTTCCGTGGTGAGGAGTTTCAAAGTTATTTGTCAGATAATACCGAGTTGGTGTCATATTGTCATCGACGTTTCGAATCTGAATCGAGATTCATCATCAGGACTAATCGCCAATTGATAGCTTGTTGATCTTAGTCAATAAATAGTTGAAATGCAAGACATTTTAAGATTTTTAAGATTTTACCTAGGTCAGTTGTTTAAAAACCTAATTACAGAGTTTAAACAAAAATTAATTTAAATTAATAATAAGTTAATAATTTCCTAATAATTAATAACTATTACTAAGGTTGATTGATCTAATAGTTTGTTTAATAGTGTTTTAATTTTATATATGCATATAAGACTAGGTTTTAGAGTTAGATTGAGTTTTTATTTATTATATTAGTACTTTTAATTGGTTGTATTATATTTATTTATTTTTAATGTAGGAAGGATTTTAGTTTTGTTTAGGGTAAAACTAATAGTTTGTTTTAGGAGTGTTTTAATTTTATATATGTATATAGGTCTAGGGTTTTAGAATTAGAATGAGTTTTTATTTTGTTGTATTATATCTATATTTAATGTAAGAAGGAATTTAGTTATGGTTAGGTTGTTTAGTGTTAGAGATTGAGTTTTTATTTTAGTACTTATCAGTACTTTTAATTGATTGTATTATGTTTTATATTTAATGTATAAATTTTAGTTTAGTGAACTAATTACTAGATTATGGAAATGAATCTTTTTAGTTATGGTTTAGGTTTAGGTTGATTACAGTAAAACTAGGGCTTCATCCTTGTCTATACCAGTTCCGAGTCGACTGTTCGTCGCCTAGGGAAACGCCCATGCGAGGGGACATTCTACGTTTGTAGCCCAATCAACATGTGATTGCCCGCCCTCACAGCGACAGCAGCTCGGGCATACTGTCCACAACCCACAGGTTGAGGATGAAGACCCCTAGGCCCAACCCTCAGAGCCAATCATTTTCCCAAAGTTATGGATCCGTTTTTCCGACTTCCCTTACCTACATTTTTCTATTGACCAGAGGATCTTCACCTTGGAGGCTTTTATTTAATCAAAATCTAGGGTTCCTCAAAATTTTACTTGGATTCTTCTTTTGTTTCCCTTTGACTTGATTGGATTGGTATTGGTTTGGTTTGTTTCGAGGTTGGTTTGAGTTTATATTCTTTTCTTTTGTTTAGTTTGAATTTCATGAAAATTAAATGCCATTTCGTTTTGCTTTTTACAAAGTTTTAATGTTGATGGACGAACTTCATAATTTGGGATTTTTTATGATGACACATATTTTTTATGACATTTGTTCACATTTGATCAAATTTGAATGAGGGAGAGGCGAACATAGAAATCTTAATTTAAGCGAAAACCTTAATTTTTATCAACTTTTACTTTCGTTTAAATTATGATTATGTTTTCGCCTTTTGCTCATTAACAATCATTTTCACAAAATCATTTGGTAGGTTTAATTAATTAAATTATTTTGATAGTTTGCATCTCATTTCAAAATAAAAATAAAATAATAATAAAAAAAATTTATTTGTTTGATTTTGTGAAAACCCAAAATTAATATTTTTCTCCTCTCCATCAACTTGAAGCTTTTATAATTTTAAGATCATATTTGAAAGGAAAATATAAACAATGTTTGTTTAGAACTTATAGTTTGTTTAGGACTTATAGTTAGTTCAATTTCATATTTTATTTTGTTTTATTCACAATTTTTAGGTTATTAATTTAACTTTCTTTTTGTTTCACAGGTTTGGTATGGATCTGATCATGGCTTTATTTTATTATCTAAATACGTTCAAGATGATTGATCTAAAAATAATATTGGATTGTTGCAAATAAATTTATGAGCAACAATAGATAAAATTTGGAAATGCGTCAAGAACAGAAAAACGATTTTGTGGCACTGATTGCAGCCCAACCGTGAGGAATATGAAGAAACGGTTCAAAACCAATCTCCAAAATGGACTCATTTAGCTTATGAAAGGGAATTTTCCCAAACAAATGCACAATTTGAGAGATATTTGTGTCTCTTTATGAGACAAATTTCAGGTGACGGAAATTACTAGTGATGCACAAACTATTCATTCATTGTATAAATATATGAGAAAGTTCAGAGCCATGGGAAGATCCAAGAAATTGAGAGGAGGATTTTTATCCTTTCTCTTCTGTATATTATTTCTTTTGTAAACATTTTTTCTTTTCAAATGGAGTAACAGACGGTTGGAATCTTTGGGAGAATGGACAAGTATTTTCAAAGAAGAATATGGAATTCCAAGTAGTTTAATGGATTTTGTCCTGTGAGTAAAATGGTTTAATTTTCATTATAATATCTTCAGATTCTTTTAATAACTGATTATGCATTGATTTAAATTAGATTTAGTCTATTTTATCAATACATCGTTAATTGCTATCATTTATATATTAATTTTTTCAATCTTTAAGAGTCTATTATTCCAAAAGTTATTCCTCGACCATATGATGAACATATTTTGTTGAAACTATATGAGAAAACAGTTTACTCTTTGGCTTTCGCCCTATGCAGACTTTGCAGTGTTTTTTCATTGTATTCTCATGTAATTTCTTGATGTGAAATGTTATCTCTGTCGAATTAGCTTTAGTCAGTTCTGCACATAATATTTTATATCATGCTTTTCTTTATGTTGTTCATTATATTTTCATTTAGTTTATATCTGTGACTGATCATCTATTCAAGTATTTTAAGTCTACATCTGATGCTATATAGTTGGTAACACCATTCCTAAGAATTGAAATTTCTTTCATTTTTAGTTATTGGACATTTCAAGGTCACAATATATATAATTATTTGTCTTTCTATCATCATAAACTCGCTCCAGAATATGAAACACTTCCTTGAATTTTTCCAAGAAGTATTATGATTGCTTTTGTCATAGGTTTACATTTAGGTTAATAAGAGCTCATACAAATAGAGAGAAATGAATTTAGCTTAGTATTGTTGATTAGTGAGAGGTTAGTATGTGGATTGTTTTATGTTATTCATATTTGTTTATATATGAATGAGATGATGATTGCATTAATTAGCTTTGACTGTTTCTGTGTCATTGTTTCAATTGTATTTGTTTAGTATTTATTTGTTTAAAATCTTTAAACATTGAAAAAAAAAAGGATTTATGTTCTTACTTTATCTTATTTTGAAACATTATAATGAACATTCATTTTCGCAAAATTTCAAGTAAACCTTGTAAACTGTATATAGATTGTTTAGAATCATTTGTATATTCACGTTTCTTTTTAATAAATATTCGTAAGTAATATATCATTTGTTAGAATCATAGCTTTAGATTAGTTTATTTCTTTTACTATTTTTAGGACTTTAGTTGGCTAACAAAGCCATTAAACCCGTTGGGTCAGATCATACCAAATGGCTTGGGTCAATTAGACAACCCCAGTCCGGATATAACCTTCCAGTTGACGGTGTGTCATTTACGCCCGTCAACAAATGGAGCTAGAAAGATGGCCGAGGTAATTTTAATGATTAAATTTTTTCCCTCTCAGCCTATCATAATCCCATATTTATAAATTCTTCTTTTGTGTCATTTTGAAATGCACTAGAAGGTAGGCCAGACTGACAAGCTAGGCTTGTAGGAGTCTTTGTTTCGAATTTATTTAGTTTCCCATGGCTCCCCAAATCAATGTGTTGGAACATGATTTCCACTTCTCATTACCTTATATTCCCAACAAGACAGTCTTTCTCTTGTCCAAACTCATCTTTGATGGTGGGGGAAATGTATCTGCAAAATACCATCTTAACAAGTTTTGTTTTAAATGCATCAAGCATGATATTTCTGATTTAAATGTTTTATGCATATTGTTCTCTTTTACTTTTAGGGGTCGGATTAGGAAATGTTTTCAGTCTTTTCCATCATATCATATGATTGATTGGTTTCAATTTGTAGAGGAATTTTTAGATGCTTTTGAAATCTATGATTACAATAGAGTATGTGAAGAATTTCAGGCTCTACTAATCAATGATGATTTATCTCAAGAAGGTTTTTCAACAAGAATCCATCATGTTCTCTGTAAATTTAATCTTGGTGACATGTCATTTATACTAAATCTCCTCTCTGATGCTTGTGCCTCTTTCATCCAATCATATTCAATTGTGAATAATGAATCAGTAAAAAATACTGACACTGAATTGCAAGATGAATTTTAATTGCAAATGAGAGGAATCCATCAGAAAACATTGAACAAACAAGGGAGGTAGAATCTATTGAAAATGCTCTCATTGACAATCAAACTGGTTTTTCCTATGAACCCTTGCATCTTCAATCCTCAACTATCGTGGAAGGATATTTTATCGTGCATCTACTTATATGTCCATATTTTTCTAACTCTTTCTCTAATTAGTTCTTAGATTCAATTATTGAAAAACACTTAGGTGATGAAAATGATCTTAAAATGAAACAGATTAGAGATGTTAATCTACAATTGGAAGAAGAAACCATAAACCTTCATTCACAAATCATACCTTATCCACATGAAAGATTAGATTTTTGTCATGAAAGTTTTGAATTGTCTATCATACAGGAGGAAAATTTAGATGATCATATTATGTTGAAGGATTTATCACAAAAAGAGAGTGAAAGTATTAAGGCAAGTGAAGATGAATGTCTCGAGAATACAGTTGTTAATTATCATAGCTCAAGAGAATCTTTTCATGTGCTCATTTCTAATTCATTTTACTCTTTATATCTCGATCTCTTCTTAGATTATGGTGAGCATGGTATTTTACCCATGATATCGTACTCTTTTCCATCACAATCTAATATTTTCGATATGTCAATATGAAGTCGGATTTGACGCTCTTTCACTTTCATCACTTGGATGGGAAAAGGATATGTCACAAGATGATTATACACAATTTATTTTTTAAAAAGACAATGCATTTATTATGGAGATCGAAGATTCCATACTTCATATTCATTCATTGATTAGATTAAACTCTCATGATTCTACCACACATTTGGAACCAATTCATCTCATGAAAAGGAATGCTCAAACCAACAATTTGATTTCTATAATGAATCCTCGTACGATGTGTTTATCAATTGTAGATCTAACTCATCAAAGTGATCGTTTGGATTCTGAGTTTCATGATAGGATTGAAGATTGGCTTCATAATTCATATCTAAAAATTCTTCAGAGTAATGGTAAAGTCATGCTTACCTTCTTTCTTATTGAAAATCTAGTGCATAAGAATGACGTGTTTTTTACATATCCTCCATGCGAAGAAATTCGTGAACACGTGGAGAATTTTCAAGAGAATGGGGAATTTTTATCTTGGCCGATGGTTATGTCAGGTCCCCATAATTTTGGCAAGTTTTCTGAATCTAGTTACATTCTTCCATGCTTTTGTGATCTATATCATGACAAAATTGCATATTGGTTGGAGGGTTTATATATTAAAAATTTTCGATAGAATGGTAACGATATACTTACTTTGTTTTTGAATAAAGAACATAAAGGTAAAGGTAATGTGACATCCCCAAAAATAAAATATTTTTGAAATTTAAAATTGTTGGAAATTTATTCCATTTTTAGTAAATTCGAATTTGGAAAATTTTTGCCATTTATTGCAATTCTGAATTTCAAATTTGGTAATTGTAATTAATTATTATGACTGTTGGGTAGAGACCTGATTTGACCCAACTAACTATTTGACTATGGCACTTGTATGGAAAAAAAATATTTTATATTGATTGCAAGAGGAAAAATGGAACAACCATGTTAAATTTAGATGACCATGACTCCATGAGTGGGGAACATGTTGGAACAACCTCTGGGCTAATTATTACAAGTGGAAAATCAGTGATTTGGCCATTGGCAGCCTCTGAAAATCAGGGATTTAGAAAGCTGCGAAAATTCCCAAGGGAGGGAAAAGACCTAGGCAAATGATAAATATCATATGAGAGGAGGCAGGACGCTGCCAAGTATGCTGGGAAGTGAGACTTTTGATTTACTTGATGTTATGAATATTGCTTGAGTGTGAGGCAAGGAAAAATTGTTGGAGTTGTAGGACATATATGAAGAGAATCTTTTCCAAGTTCGCCCTCATGGATTCATGGTCAGGCTAGGGGGTGACTAAGGCAAGTAGTTTGACTGCCTTGTTATACGGTTGGGAGGAACGTGGTTTTTCCCTTTGTCTTTCAACATATTATTTCAAATATGTTATTTCTATCCCTTGTCTGGCTGAATGATAAATGGTTACATACATGATAGAATGTATTTGTTAGAAATAATATTAAGGAAGAAAGATCAAATGAATCCTATTGCAAACTTAGGAATTGCTAGAATGTCTCTCTACTAGTTCAGAATGGATTATCTTTGCTACATCTCATTTCTGTTATGAATACTAGTTCCTGAAAGTATACTAGCTGGAAGGATATGACTAGTCAATTCTTAAAGAAGATTTGTGTTGTGGTTTGAATTATTACTGTAGTAAGATAAAGTGTCGTAGTTGAAAACCCCACAAGTAAATTGTGATGCAGATTTGAGTTTACCTACATATTGAATGAAAATGGAAAACTGCATAGTGTGTGTGTGTGTGTGTGTGTGTGTGTGTGTGTGTGTGTGTGTGGACATTTCTGATATATAAAGACATGCACCGTAGTAGAGTAATTAACTAAGATTTCTTCCATTTACCAGCTGAACAATCATGATTTTTTTTAGGAGATAGCCCTAATCGCAAGTGTCTAAGATATATATATGTATATTTAAAGTACGAAAGTGACCTTGCAAATACCAAGAATTATTATAGACCATCTACAACATTTACACATCTTTATATCAACTGGTGTTTAATGAAAAGTTATAGGTTGAAATGTTGGAAAATTATTGGAGTGAATCGAATTAACACAATTTAATTACCTTAACTAATCACGAGAGGCATGAAGGACCAAGGAAGAAGGGACATCCCAAAAATTAAAACACACCCCTGAGTAAATTCCTAACTGTGTAAATAACAACACAATCACCTAAAAGTTCAAAAGGAAAGCCTTTAACACAAGTACAGTAAGTGTAAATTGAATTTATATAAGATCATGCGATCTAGAGTCGACTATAAACAAGATACACATATAGCTGGCAATAGTTGAGTATTTTTTCCTTTTCAAAATCCTTTCGAGGAAGTAGGCAATATGGTGCTAGTATATTAAACCAATAGAATAACCAGTATGCCACTACAAGTAGGCGGAAGGGACGCCCTGTAATTCTTTTAAAAATAGTATTACATATCTCGTTCGGAATTGAAACAAATGAACATCCCATATGGTGTTTTACTTCCAACGATAGAATTTTCCATCACAAAATGGGTTACCCTTAATCAATGGTACCAAAACCACAACTTAATCTCCATTTCGGGGTTTTGGATACCGAGAGTTGGAGGTGTCAAGGACACTCACGACAAGAATGATAAAATTGCGAAATGTGAAACCACGACTTAATCTCCATTTCAGAGTTTCGAATACCGAGAGTTGGAGGTGTCAAGGACACTCATGACAAGAATGATGAAATCTTGAAATGCGAAAGATCAGAGCATTCCAAAGACTCCATTTCAGAGTTTCGTAGACCGGGAAATCAAAGATCAAAGGAACTTTAACCTTTGAAGTAGCGAACCTCGAAATCTCGAAACAAACACATCAACAAACCACGTCAGCTAAGGACACATGGCACAATTATGCAATGACAAGTGTCAAGTTGATTATACATTTCAAGCACATGTAAGTCACGAATCAGAGTGACACGTGGCAGCTATTCGACACGTGTCAATCCACGTGTGGCGTCAGCAGGTTTACGTCACATCGGAACTTTCTATTTTGGGGTTTTACATAGCAAGAAGAAACTCCACCATCATGAAGTCTTGAACTCCGAAATGCCGAAAGGGACAATTTTGAGTCTAGAAAACCCGAAAGGCAAAACTTCGAAATCCTATCAACCGTCCATCTCAGTGGGTTATCTGAACTGTCTGATCACTTCGGAGATTTTGTGATCATGAATTTTATAATGTTGGAGTCACAATGACTCGAAGGGAAACATGCCAAAATCTCGTCAACCGTTCGATTAAGAAAATAAGGGATTAGATTATGAAGTTTTTTGGACCATTGATCTGGCTCCATTTCGGGGATTGTGACTTGCCGAAATGCCAAAATGTGAAAGCCATTTTGATTAGGCCCATGGTCACAGCTAGTGGGCATATGGAATAAGCACGAGACCCAGTACTTGTAATCCAACGGTGCAGGTGAATTTGATCAGAGGATTATGAAATATTCGTACTCTGAGTGTAACCGGAAGGCCTTACCTAACCACTATCATGTATCCAGATATTTAAAAAAAAAAAACTATAGTGGTCTGTTTATATTTAAACTTTTCGTAGAGGAGTATAGACTAATACTCTACTTTTACTAAGTCTGTTTGGTCATTTTTATTGTATGATTATGTGTATGGACTAACACATGAGGCCTAGGCCAGCAACCCCCAAAGTCGTTTGTATTGTAAACATATGGTAATGGGTTATTTGTAGGGTCTAACGCGTAAGGATTTGGCCATAAAATCCCAAATTCATTTCTATTGTTAAGACTGTGGTAATGGTTATAGGTACAAATAGATAGGAAAGTAATTATAATTACAGGAATTGAAATAAACATTGAAATGAGGAGTAAACACTTTTCGTCGATCAGAAAACTTTAAGTTGAATGGTAATGACAGTTGACGATAGTAAGGACTCTTGCAAACTTTTAGACTCAAGCTTTATAACAAAAAGCTTACTTGCTTGAATCTCGAACTATTCAAGGATATTTATATAAACAATTTTTTTATTTTTTTTTTCAGACAGTTTTTGAGGTATATTACATGCGCCTCTTCTCCTCAATGACAAGTCATGATCTACATAATGATGAATTAGGTCGTTGGCCCTTCCTTTATAGCTTTCCAAAACCCTAAATCATGCTGAAACCCTAATTCACTATTTACTTCCAAAACCCTAAATCACTGTTGAAACCCTAATTCATTGTTGACTTCTATTTTTATCTCATAGTGACTTAAAAGCGCTTTTAGCCCTTTTTATCTCAATGTCACTTTCCGAATATAACCCCTGTGACTGGAGCAACCTCTAGTAACCCCGTTTACCCCTCTTTGGCCCTGGCTATAGTCTAACGGTGTGGTTTAGACCATTAATCCTCCTCTCTGGAGCTCCTATTTGGAAAGGTACATTACACTTTGAATTATATAGATAAGACAACTTTCTTGGTTATCATTTGCCTATATGCGGTTCATGGAACTTAATCCAAAGGACATCAAGTTTTTCTATTTCCGTATAGCCTTTGAGTATTCCATCTGCACCATTGACCAAGCCATCCCGTGAATCATAGTTATAGGCATATATTTCAACCATCATTTCTAATTTGAGGACAAGCTGCAAAGGTAGAGTGGTTGTATGTTCATGACGTGGCACATTTCCATGGTTGTCTTCTTCCAGGTCAATTGAATTGATGATGATATCATTGCCAGGCATGATCGATAGCATATTTCTGTTATCAATTACTACATCCTTATTTCTATAGAATAGGTAAGGGAACATTGGGTCTATTGGTTCAGGCCGCAAGCACCTCAAATTGATATATGTTAAGTCATCATATGTCTGGTTGTTTGTCCACATTTTGTTCAGAATTGCAATGACTGTTTCATCTGTGTGGCACATTGTAGTATGCAATTCAAAGCATTTAATATTTTCTCTCCAAAATTCATGTGTCATTGTTTCTATCTTTTGATAGGTTGTTCAAATATCAATGAACCTTGGATGGGTTGTGCCTAGTAAAGATCCCCACAGAATATCATGTCAATGTTTCCAAAGTATTTCCTGTGCACATGTTTTATGCTTCTTAGTCAACTGCTAGTGGAATACAAGAACCGGCATCCAATCAAAGATGCTTCATCTATAAAGACGAGTTGGAGTTCTTCATAAATCTTAGACAATGTATCCAACATTTCCTTGCTAAGTGGAAGAAACTGTGACTTGTTAAAAGGCATTAAAAATGCAGAGTGGACTGTTGTTCCACCTACATTATATGCATATTTTCCTGTGTATGCAACTATTAGGCCCTTTGGTTTCATATGATCAGAGGAATTGTTTGAATCATAGATTCATATAAAAATTTGGAACAATGCTTTCACTGTGAATTTTTTGCCTGTTCATGCTCCACCTGTAAGGAACAAGTGCACAGGAGGGTCCATGTTCAAGCATTTTTTAAGAGTAATGTCCTTTACAATTGTTTGTTGTTCTCGATTCAACAGACGTCTTATTCTGTGGTATTAATTATTTTCAATTAGGAAAGGATGTTTTGTGACTTTAAAACCAACATTGATATATTTTTCACCTCCACCTACTGGAGGACGAGGCAAATCTACTTGTAAGTCATAGGACTCACAAGGAGTTCTAGTTGTTTTTCGGTTTGTGAATGTCTCATCAGGATTGTCAGGGTTTTCTAGCTCATGAACTGCAATTTCTAGATCACCCCATGTTGGATTAACATTTTAGGTAAATATAGCTTCATTGATGTGCACTATAGTCTCAAAGGCAACATACGTAGCCTCCCATGTAGAGAAGTTATGTTTTAATGTCTCTTTGTTTTCATCGAACGAAACATACAACAAAATTTTTTCTCTACAATAGTTTTCATAGTCAGAATGTTTATTGTATTTGACAAAACGTATCACAGAGGGTTTTTTTATTTTTGATGTGGGCGCACCATTTTTTTTGTAATGCGATATGAATTTTGCTAAGAAGATATGCCTAATAGGAGATGCGCGATGAAGTTAATAATCAACAATAGAGCGACAATGCACGTCTTCTGAATTGTCAAGCTCTTGTTCTAGCAAAACCGGTGGTTTAAGCACAAATGTGCATTTTTCAAGTGGAGATGTGTTTATGAAGACACATTTTCTTGAACTACAAGTGAGGGGCAGGGAAAGTGCAATGTGAACTGCTTGCTGAGTAGACATTTGTTGAAGATTAAACAATGTGTTGCCAAGTGTGTGTATCATTTGTATGGCATCAATATGACTTCTTTCATGTTCTTTGTGTATTCTTCTCAATGCACTTGTCATAGATTTGTCAACCTTTGTCATATACGAGGTATAGTAGGACGTTGCAGCATATGCATTGAGAATGTATTGCACATCTGTATTTTCTTTCCACATAACTAGCATGTCCTTGGAGAAACTATTGTTCCAAATATGGGAAAGTTTTCGTTTAAGGAAAACTGTTGGTTGCTTTAGCGTACATTGTATGGCTTTGATGTACTTATCTTTTGATAGATTTAGCTCTGTCAAGAACGCATCGAATCCCATCAACTCATAAAATTCTCCTTGTTCTAGAAATGTGAATAAGGATTTAAATTCCCAACAACAGCATTGTCCTCTAAACTAAGTGGCTCTATGATTCTTGTATCTCTCATTGGCGGAACGGGAAAGTTATATCTGTAATGTGAGTTTTTTCGTTTTCTACAACTTCTTGTATGGTAATGTCTATGAACTTTGGAAAGTTCTAGATACAAATGATTTGTGTTGCATTTTATGTATTTCTCCACAATTTTTTTGATCTCTAAGTTGTTGTCATCTCCATAGACTCGTGCACCCTCTGTCCACAATAGTGCATGGTCATGTTCATTTCCCCTATTCTGGAATTCAGTCACAAAAAGGTATTCCAATATTTTCTGAAAAATGTTTCATCATGGCATATCAATTGTCTCAACACATTTATTCTATGTCTATAGTAGCGAGTACATGTCACTGGGTCTTTTCTTATGAGGTAGTCAATGTGATTATTTTCTAGTGTATCAGTTTGTTTTTTACGTTTCTTGTTCCTATGCAGGTCAGATACGATGGCTACCAATGGATCCTAGTAATTCTCTGCACTTGTAAATGTGATGAAAAATGTTGGCGGGCCCAATTTTCGGATCATTACAAAAATATTTTTTTGTTTTGTTGCAAATAGTCACGAGAGGTGTGAATGTTTTTGAAATATATGTATCCAATATTAGATTTCAAATTTTTTTCTAGGTTTACTTTGTACTTGACATCCTTGGCCAACAACTTTCTTCCTTGTAATTGGCCTTTTCTTATTCGGACCCACAGGCAGGAGATAACTTCTTATATTATTATGCGCATTGTTTTGAGAAACAAATTTGTTATGTGATAGGAGAAGTCACCGCTTGAATGTAGCAGCTCCCAACAAACTATTTTATGATAACTGAATCGTTTTGTAATGTCAATGGCACATGGATATCCATAGAAGAGTGTTGGAAAGTTCATTTCCTCAGTGAATTCGTCCTTGAATATTCCAAGTGGACACTGCCCCTCAACAGGTGCGATTTCGACAATCTTGGCTTGCAAGTCACGAATGCACTGTGAATCAGTGAATCCATGCACAATGTCTCAGCAGGTGTTTCATTCTTTGATTCATCACTTGTATCAAATTACTAGCATTTTCGAGAGTCTCTGTAGATTTGACATCCTCTTCTGCAAGAACATTGTTCCAGTTCTCATTTATACAAATGTTATGTGCTTTGTACAGGGCCCTGGAACATAATTCCTTTAATGCTTTCATAACAGCATGCACACGCACTTTGTTGTTTGATAGGAATTTTTGTATCACAAGGGTCTTTTTAGAGCCACAACAATTGTCATTTTATCGCTAATGAATTATGGCAAGGAGTTTTGCACAACATCTAGCTAAACAAGCACATTAATAATTGATCCTGTTAAACCCATTTGGGGTCGTTTATAGCCCCAAGGCCTAATTTGTGCAAATGTAATTTGCAGAGACACAAGTCTCTCCTCAAGTTTTGTAAGTGCACTTTCATCTAGTAGTGGTGTATTACATCTTATTTGCTCAGGGGTTGCAAATTGTGGTAGTTTTCCATTTTCAAGCGATTGTTTGTATGGAAGACAAATTTTGCCACTAAAAAATGGTTTATCGTGCATTGTCAAGCGAAGGTATTCTGCTTGCAAATTAGGCGTTAAAGACTTACTATTTTTTGAGAAATTCAATTGTTCACAAATTGCACACACAATGGAAGGAGTGTCTTTAATTTATTTCATGTACGTCTATCTTGCATTTTTCTTTCGCAAGGAAGTATGAGTAGAAAGTGTTTGCTGGTTTTCATTGGTAGTAGTGCATGGTGTTGCTTCTAGGCCACGAAATGTGACAGTTTCATGACCATTCTGGGATATGCAACCGTACCTGTTTCTATTCTGTTGTGCACAAACATATTTCTTTAGATTTTGATATGTGAGATTCTCTCTAAAAGGAAGCGTAGTAATGTATTTTTTTTCTCTCGTGCGCGACCTTTTTCAAGTTGTGGTAACTTACTCTACGTTTCTTGTCCAAGGGCACGATGACTTGATGGAAACTTGGATGAATTTCACTCTGATTCAGGTTATCATAACTTAGTGTACATTTTTTGTTTAAGGGGTGTATGGCCTCATCACAACTGGGACGAATTTTATGCATAAATTTTTTCAAGTTGTGATAACTTACTCTACGTTTTTTGTTTAAGCCCTGTATCGTCTCATCACAACTGTGATGAATTTCATGCATGGATTTTTTGTTCAAGCCCTGTATGTCCATATCACAACTGGGAGGGGTTTCATTCTCACTAAAAAGCATGCGACGCGTATGTAGATTCATTGTGGTTTGGCTAGCATGGACATTCAACCCTAAACCACTAATATGTCAAAGAAAAGGTTCATAATGGATATATTTTGTATTTGTTTTCAACAAGAGGATGTCAACCGTGCAAGCGTAATTTGAATCAATAGACCAGGAATGGACAATGCCATCTGGCAAGGCTGACCAAACCTGGATATTTACTCTGAACATGATAGACAACCATTGAAAACAAAATCTGCAACCCTCCACATTCCCTTTTTCATATGAGAGCGCCATATTTACAAGGTATTCTTTCCAACTTCTAATTGCTGACATATTTTGTAGGAGATATGGCGAAAGGTGCTCATGCAAGCACCTAAAATCCTATTGGTTGCCGCCTATAATTGCATTGCAAAAGGACTGTATAGTGTAAAGCCGCAACGACTTTACATCGAACTCCGATGCTACCAAACAACAAATTGCATTGAACAGACTATCTCCATAGCTAGACACAACATTTGTTGCTAGCTGTAAACCATGGAAGTCTATGTGATGCATAATCCGTTTCCACTGCAATTCAAGGTCTTTGCAAATGAGGGACAAGTAAATATGATCTTATTCAACATTACATATGGACATTTTTCTGTACAGTAGTGGCTCATAATGACCACTGACAGCATTGGCATCATGGAGAAAGATGCAATATGGATTGTCAGATGCATTTTTGTTGAATAGTAGATATCTTGTTTTTCTTGTCAATGACCATATTCCAAGTGATATATTGAGCCAGTTAGACAACCATTGTATACAAAATGTATATCCGCAAAGCCCTCTCTCATGTGCAGGCAAAATTGTAGATGCAGACAACTGCATCTTTGAAAAATACGTTTGGACATCATGTATTCCATGCAACTGTCGAAGAAAATGATATTCTGGTTCATATTCATACGACTCCAATGGTTCAACGTCGCCATTTTTTAAACAACCCAGGAAATAATCTATCAATCCATTGTGTAGGTCGGTTGAGGAATAAAAAAAATGCAGTAGAACCTGAAATGCATCGAAAAGGCAATCCCCTACAGTATACGAGAATGCATCCAATCTAAAAAGCCCATTGCTATGCAAAACCTTGTCAATGTTTTCATGTATAATGGAGTGTGTATCTATTTCATACGAGTCAACATCTATTACTTCTTTCATCTTTTGAACTGTCATTTTGAAGCTGTTTGTTAGATACTTTCGGTTTGCATGAAAACAGAGAAAAGGGGAAAAAAGAATAAAAGTAGGAAAAAAAAAAAGCAAAATAGGAAAACTACAAATGCGGAACTGGGTACCAATCCCCGTATGTATCTTTCAACCTTCTTCTTGTCAACTTCAATCCCCCCTAGTCCCCATAGCAGATAACAAGAAAACAAACCCAAACTGGAAAGCGAACCAAACAAAAAGAAACAACGCAAATAAATAACACCATAAATTTACTCAGCAGAAAGATCGATTTGAACCTATTCATGACGTGCATCCTACAAGCTTGTCAGAGCCAGGAAAAAGTTCTGCAAAATACAAAGGATAGGACAAAGGCAACAGTTGGACACAGTTTTCTGACCCACAGAATAATAGCATTCCCTACGTCTACACCCCGACAAATGGTTCCCTCTTGTGATAGCTCTGAACTACTTTTCAAAAACCCCTCTGCATTGCAATTTTCGATATAGCTATGGACATGGCAGCTGACATATGAAGACGCATAGTTTCTAGGAACATAAATTAAGAGCACAGAGAAAGATGGTCTGCAACAGAATTTCGAGGCAAGGACTCCCACCATTGAAAAATACCAACGAAACGATGGCACAAAAACTTACCCATTAACGAGGGATGACAACAGCTCAGTCCCAAAAGCTGCAAACCGCAACAACAGGTCCAACAACTTGCAAAGTTGAAGAACAACAAACCAGTGACAACCACGAAGAGGTCCAACTGCAACTGCAGGACCTCAACTTTGCAAAGTTGAATCAAAGAAGAACAAGGATCATGGGACGAACCAACTAAAAAACATCGACCATTGAACCACTGATGTCGGCGGAGAACAATTTAACACAATTTCACTGTAAACAACACCATCAAAAAAATGGAATGAAATTGTATTGCAATGCCTCTATAGAATAAACATTTAAGACTGCCAGACCTGTTAGGTAAACACTTAAGACTGTTAGAACCGTCGAAGGGCGTAGTCCTGTGCAAACATTTAAGAAAAAATGCAGTGTTGCAGGCCTCTTCTCTCGAAGCACGCAAGAATAAAGAAAAAATCACACATAGTAATATGCTAGAGAATGTATTCTAGCTAGCAGAAAATGCTAAAGCAAACATTCGAACTAATGATAGCATTAATCCACCTTCGACCAATGCATAAGAAAATATATGATTCAAAACGACCATATACGATGAAATACTTTGGATATGTCAACATATATAACATTGAGAATAACAAAGCCGTCAATAAGACCTCCAATCCGTTGTCCAATAAGATCATGACAAATATGGTACTTTTTATTATATAAAAATCTGTGTTTTCAGTGCCTTCGTTCCAACAATAGATAATATGGAAATATTTGTGGTCAATGAACAATCTAATACAAGGTCAAAAAATTATCGATCATTATAATCCCTCTACCTACAATAGAGACTAATAATACTTTAATATTTTAACATATTAGAAGAAAAACAATTCTAAAACACTATACTACTCTTTTAACATTTTTTATATTTATCATAAAACAATAATTCAAAGATTTAAACATTTTTAAATTTACCATAAAACAATAAAATGTGCATTTCACATCTTTTTGATTTTGCAATAAATGATCAAATGCAAATCCTAACTTCTAATGAAAAAACTTAAGAAAAAATGACCCTGCATCAGAAATGGAAATGAATTTTAAAACTTCTGGTGATGACAGGCGAACGGACGACCATAAATTAATCTCCTGTGCCACGTACGTAAAGGGCATTAAAAACCATTAACGATAGTCGACTGCATCAGGTATCATCTTTTTAATTTTTGATCGAGTCTTCCCACTTGCTGCTGTGTATTAACGAACGACAGCAAGTAGAGCCCATCGTGCAGCTTGTCATCACCAAAAGTTTTAAATTTTTCGTACTTTTTAAATTCATTTCCATCTATGAATTAGAGTCATATTCGATCGTAGTTTAATTCAATTCTACTGATGAAGTCATATGTTCGATATATGTTCGATTTAGTTTAATTCCTTTTGTTTTCAATTTTGAAAATATTTTTACCCATTAAAAAAAGTTAATATATTAATTTTTTATTCAATTCATATTTATTTTGAATTATCTTTTATAAAGTGATTATTGTTAGTTAATCCTACTATTAATATATTAATGTATTAATTAATTATTACATTAATATATAACATTGTTAATTAATACATTAATATTGTAAAGTATTAATTAATTAATAAATTTATACATTATTAATTAATACATTTTTAAAATATTAATATACTAATAAATTATTACATTAATAATACATTAAATACATCAACAAATATATTAATAAATACATTATTAAATTATTAATACACTAATAAAATAATACAATAAAAAATAATAATACATTAACTTTAATATAAATTATTATATTATTACATTAAAGTATTAATATATTAATGAATAATGTAACATATTAAAGTATTAATATATTAATAATAATAATAATCTATTTTTAAGATCATGGCCAAGCCATATCAAATTGATGTATGAGATATACATACCTTACCCCCTCTGGATTTGAACTTGTAACCTCTTAAGAAAAAACACATGTTCTTAACTATTAGACCCACTCACGTATTAAATTAAAGTATAAATTTACATTATGTGTATAATGTAACATATTAATTAAATAATTCATATATTAATAATGTAATGTATTAATTAATTAATATGTTAATTTATAATATAATGTATATAAATTAATTTGTAATGTATTAATTAATTAATACATTAATTTATAATATAATGTATATAAATTAATTTGTAATGTATTAATTAATTAATACATTAATTTATAATATAATGTATATAAATTAATTTATATATTAATTAATTCATACATTAAATACATTATTAATCATTTATTCATTAATATTATTAATATACTAAGATATTAATATTTATATTTATATTAAAAATTTAATATTAGAAAATTAATACATTAAAAAAATATCGATATATTATTAGTAATGCACTATTTATTAATACCTTAATAAATATTTTATTAAAGTATTAATACATTATTAATGTAAACAATGAATTAATTTATAAATTAAATATATTATTAATAATAGATTTATTATTAATGATAATGTAACACTATTAATTTATGCATTAAATACATTATTAATAATGTATTTATTAATATTTTTTTTTTTTTTTTTGTAAGTTAAGAGATGTATTAAAGCCTTCTAGTGTCAAAAAATTATAGTTGTCATGGTGAACAGTGAGACAGTGGCTGCATCGCCCAGATGAGAAACCAATGCGACCACTTGTCCATACAGTTTACAATTGTTCAAACACTTCACAGTTGCAGTAAAAAGAGAAAAAATTGTCCTGTGACAAATTGTTGTTCTAAGACTAGAAACTAAGGTGCGTCGCAGGGCTAGAACCAAGAGAAGTAATCTGTCTAAAGACATAAAAATAACCAAGAAACCCTGAGAACATCGTTTTCATCCAGATCTTGGGTATGGCTTCCATTCTTTCTGCGGATCCTATGCAATATCCATGGTTGAAGTTCCTGTGTTTAGAATGGTGTGAAGGAGAGCACAGAGGAGAGTCTCCAAGCGCTCCTCGCGAACCTCATGGATTTTATCTCTACTCAACATCTACGCCATGTCGCACTTGACTTTGAAGACCAAGTTTTGGATGTTGTCTAAAGAATTCTGCAACTTCATAAACCCATCGCACTGAGCACAAGAAGGTTGTGGCCGAGGAAAGAGAGAGGGAGGAAGATGAGGTGAAGGTGGTGGTGGAGCTGTGGAAGAAGTGTGTGGGAAGGAGGAAGAAGTATGGGGGGAGGCAGAAGAAGAATGGGGGGAGGCGAAGGAAGTAAGGGGGGCGGTCGGGCTAGGGGGAGCGGACGAAGAAGGAAGGTGGGAGGTGTATATTTTTAATGACAAAAATCAGCAAATGAAATTTCTATCAAACACTTATAAACCTAGAGATAATTGTCTTCACAAACTTCATAAATGCTTTAAACCCACATTCAGAAATTACCATAAGAAAAAATACACATTACTAAGAAAAATAGCAGCGGAAATAAACACAGTGGACAACAACCCATAAAACTCAGAAATTTAGGCAAATGTCAGGGAAAACCCCAATGTGGGGAAATCCAACGAGATAGAGAGAGATATATTATTCATCTTCAGGAAAGCACAGAACAACATAAAATACACATTTTTAGCCAAGGAAAATACCTCACAGCACCAAAACAATCCCACTAAATTCTGTTTCAATTTTCGTGCCAATTCTGTATTGTTGTACAACCCTCCCAGAAATGGCAGCTCCTCAAAAATAGTGCCAACAATATCTTGTATGGACTGTTCTGTATGGCCTAGAAACAACAAACAACCTGCCTCAAAAATTGTGCCCAAAACTTCCTCGATTTTCATGCCAAATCCATACTGTTGTACAAACTATACGGATCTGTACAGCACGACCTCTCACATTAGAAAAATAACTCAGTCAAAAAACATAAAATCTTTCCTTTGGATTTGTGCTCTAGCTCCCTTGGAAAATGTGTCCTCTTTGTTTCTTAGTTTCCTCTCTCAAGCTTACTCAAAAAATCTCTCTTACTCCTCTCAATGTCACTCAATGTGTCTTGCACACTACCCAATGTATTCTTTTATAAATCTAAAAATGACATTTTCCCTCCAAAGTGTCTTTTCACCTTCCCCAACCCTAAATCCAAAGTCCAAGATTAGATCTTGGACTTTATTATATAAGTGCTTTATGAAAATAAAGTCACTTTAAAATTAGAAGGCACACTTTATTAAAAAGTCACTTTAATAAAATAACCACTTAAAACAACTTTATAAAAACTCATTACAAAGTTAAGTGAATGGTAGTGTAAATATTAAGGTAATATCCGCATTCAAGACAAAACATGCAGAGTACCTCCCGAGATAAAAAGATAACACTCCCTCTTAGTGAGGGAAGTACTCGCTGCCACCACTATCATCTAGTTCCACCACACTGTTCTTTGTAGGATCTCCCTTTGAACCTAGAGCCATCCTCAACACCTGAACAGAACTCGAACTAGAAGATATTCTCTAGGCAACATCCTGGAACCCTGATCTCACTTCATCTTGAGCATTGGTTCTATCAACCTAGCTAAGCCTCCTACCAGTGCTCAGAAGAGACTTGCTCTCTTCTCTCGGAATGCAAGACTGAATCCTTGGCACCACCGCAGCTTTAGAAGCCTCCTCATGCTCCTCATCCGACTTTGAATCATACACTGAAGGTTGTCCTCTCAACATATACAACCTGTCCACCCGGTTACCGATCAGTTGCAGCTCTATCGAGTCCACTCCCTACCTGTAGATAAAGACATTTTCCCTCTTGAACAACACGCAATATCCTACATGCTCCAAGGCTGAGACTGAGATCAAGTTAACCCGCAACCCTGGAACAAAGGGAACTCCATCAAGCTCTAGGAGTCCCCCAAACTTGAGTTGGAATCTAACATTCTCAAATCCACGTACAAATTTCACCATACCACCTTCATTTACCACTTGTCAGCTAGGACCAATCTCTATGAAATTAGGAATACTCGCCAGATTCTCTTCATGTGGCTAGAGGCTCCGCTATCCACAATACATCTGGTATCACCTCCAAATCCTTTGCTGCCGACACTGGAAACTAGGGTCACCAAAGAAAATTCATTTTCATACTTTGAAGCAAAGTCCTCCATGGATGTTGTAGCAACTGTCTCAGGCCCCTCTGGTTTTGTCTTCTTCTTCCTCTTGGGACAACGAGAGGCAATGTGCCCCCACTGGGTACAACAATAACATCTAACTTTACTCAAGTCCCTTCTGGAACTTCATTTCTTCTTTCTCTTTGCAGTAAGAGCAACATTCTCATCAACTTTATCCGTCTTCTGTTTAGTGCTCTGAGATATTTCTTGGATCTCCTCCTGAGTGAAATCATTGCACAGTATGCTCCAATCTAGTAGATGTTCATGTCCCACCACACACTTCATGAAGACTTCACAATCTTTGGTGAAGCCATTTAAGGCTATCCTCACCAACTTAGAATCAATAATGACCTCTCCAACAGCTTTCGGCTCATCTTTTACTTGAGCCACCCAGGTAAGATAAGAAGAGACACTCTCCTCCTTACCCATCTTAGTATCATGCAACTTAGCCTTCAAGACCATCTTCCAATTCTCGTTCTTCGCCTCAAACAAGTTTTTAAGTGCATCCCACATCTCCTTGGCAGTCTTTTTCTCAGCCAAGTGCGGGATAAGGTGATCCTTCACCCCATCTAGAATAATCCTCTGAGCTTTGGCTTCTTTGACCTCATGCAAGTCCAAAGCAACATTATCTACTGCAGGAGCTACCACAATGGAGTTGACATAGTTATAAATTTTTTTCTCCTTGAGAACCGCTGACATTCGGATCTTCCACTGCAAATAGTTGGAAATGTCATCCAACCAATCCTCATATATAATGCTTCCAACGATATTCCCTATCACAACTCAAGGAAAACAATCACACCCTTTTGCCCAAAATCACACTGCCCATTATCACTCAGAGACAAAGCTCTGATACCATGTAGATTTTTAATGACAAAAATCAACAAATGAATTTTTTGTTAAGCACTTAGCAACCTAGAGATAACTGTCTTCATAAACTCTAGAGATAATTGTCTTCATAAACTTCATAAATGATTTAAACCCACATTCAAAAATTACCATAAGCAGAAATACACATTGCTAAGCAAAATAGCAGCGGAAATAAACACAGTGGACAACAACCCAAATTTAGGCAAATGTCAGGGAAAAACCCAATGTGGGGAAACCCAATGAGAGAGAGAGATATATATTATTCAGCTTTAGTAAAGTACATAACAACAACAAATACACATTTCCAGCCAAGGAAAATACCTCACAGCACCAAAACAATCCCACTAAATTCTGCCTCAATTTCTGTGCCAAATCCGTACTACTGTATGACCCTCCCAGAAAATGGCATCTCCTCGAAAATAGTGCCAACAGTCTATTGTACAGACTGTTCCATATGACGCAAAAACAACAAACAATCCACCTTGAAAAACATGTCAAAAACTACCTTGATTTTTGTGCCAAATTCATACTGTTGTACGGACTGTACAGATCCATACAATACAACCTCTCACAGTAGAAAAATAAATCAGCCACAAAACATAAAATCTTTCCTTGGTATTTGTGCCCTAGCTACCTTGGAAAACATGCCCTCTTTGATGATCACTTTCCTCTCTCAAGCTTACTCAGAACATCTCTCTTGCTCCTCCTCTCAATGTTACTCAATGTGTCTTGCACACTACCCAATGCATTTTTTTATAAATCTAAAAATGACATTTTCCCTCCAAAGTGTCTTTTCACCTTCCCCAACCCTAAATCCAAAGGCCAAGATTAGATCTTGCGTTTTTCAAGATCAAGGGTCATGATCCATTCCCTCCAAAATGAATCACTTGAAATATGAAAGTGATTTCACTTTATTACATAAGTGTTTTATGAAAATAAAGTCACTTTAAAATTAGAAGGTACACTTTATTAAAAAGTCACTTTAATAAAAGAACCACTTAAAACAACTTTATAAAAACTCATTACAAAGTTAAGTGACTCGTAGTGTAAATATTAAGGTAACATCCGCATTCAAGACAAAACACGTAGAGTACCTCTCGAGCTAAAAGCTAATAGGAGGGAGGTTGGTAAACTGGTGGTGTGACACCCCCCAAAAATAAAATACTTTTTATTTTTGTGTGCTGGAAATTTATTTCCATTTTTGGAAAATTTGACTCTAAATTTTTTTTTTCCATTTATGGCAATTTCGAATTTTGAATTTAATAATTGTATTTAATTATTGTGACTGTTGGGCAAGGATCTGTTTGGACTTAACTAACTATTTGACTATGACACTTGTATCACAACAGAATATTTATATTAATTGCAGGAGGACAAATGGAACAACCATGTTAAAATCAGCTGACCATGACTCTATGAGTGGGGAACATGTTGGAACTGCCTCTAGGCTGATTATGAGAAGTGGAAAATCAAGGATTAAGAGAGCTGTGAAAATCCCCAAAGGAGGGAAAAATACCTGGGCAAAAATTGATAAATAACATATGCGAGGAGGCAAGATGCTGCCAAGTATGCTGGGAAGAGATTTTTGAGCTCTCTTGTTGTTATGAACACTGTAGATTGAGTGTGAGGCAAGAGGAGCCTACTGAAAATAGATTTGTCTTGTTGTTATGAGCACTATTGAGTAAGTGTGAGGCAAGAGGATAACTGTGTGAATTGAAGGACATTGCTGAGGAGGAGTTTCCAAGTTTTCCCTCATGGATTCATGGTCAGGATAGGGGGTGAATCGGCCAAATGACTTTGGCTGCCCTGTTCTACGGTTGGGAGGAACGTGGTTGTTCCCTTTGTCTTCTCGCAGATTGGATTCAGATATGTTGATCCATCCCTCTCTATTTTGAATGGCTATGTTGGATTGATGTCATATATCTGTTGAGTGATTATACCTAATTGCAGTAATGTAAACTATTTGAATGATCATATCTGTTTGTTGTGAGGAACATATATGAAGGAAATCTGCATTTATATATATTTGTAATACGTCTGCTGGAATGTTCACATCTAACTGCTAAAATATGTATAATTGTTGCAGAAGGTAAAATATTTTCGTGGATATAATCCGTCTGTTGTCGCAAAGTTCGAAAATAGACATCCCAACCCTAGAATTGTCCCTCCTATAAGAAAATGCTAGACGAAAGCACCTATAATTATGTTATAAATAAGAAAAAGGGGAAATTAACGTCAGTAGGGCAAATCCTTTCTATATTCAAGGACCCTGGAAGCCACACATAGATCCCACAGAACACCGGTATTTAATCACCAAACTCTTATGGAAGTGAAATTATATTTATGATGCACAGATCTAGTATTGTTGGTGTCAAATACACTGATTAAAAGAGACTCTAAATGATTATAGGAGAAATTACTTTATACAGAAAAATTGTTGTCCTATTGTACCCTTTTATAGATTATATGCGTATAAACTCTTAAGTTTAGATTTTTCAGAATTCGGGAGTTGTTGTGTGTTGTTGTTTGGCATTTGAAACCCCAAAACCCTGAAACCCGAAATCCTGAAGCGTTGGTTCCACATCCTTTCACCTTTCGGCATTCAGGAGTTGTTGGGTGTTGTTGTTTGGCATTTGAAACCCAGAAATCCCGAATCCTAGAATCTCGAAGTGTTGGTTCCACATCCTTTCACTTTTTTAGAATTCGGGAGTGGTTGTGTGTTGTTGTTTGGTTTTTGAAACCTTGAAACCCCAAACCCCGAAATCCTGAAATGTTAGTTCCTTTCTTTTTTCGCTATTCGGGAATTGTTGTATGTTGTATTTTTGGCTATGAAAACCACGAAAACCCGAACCTCGAAATCCCAAAATGCAGGTCTCACCTTTTCTTTTTTTTCGCATTTCGAAAGTTTGTATATGTTGATGGTTGGACACTGGAACTTGCGAAGTTCCGAACCCCGAAATCCTGAAATGCGGGTCTCACCTTTCCTTTTTCACATTTTGGAAGTTTGTATATGTTGTTGTTGGGTACTTGTAGTCACGAAGTCCCGGACCCCAAAACCTCAAAATGCAGGTCCCACTTTCCTTCGTGATCCTGAAATTGTGTGTTTTGATGTTTTGACTTTTGAAGTCATGGGATTTTGAACCCTTAAACACTGAAGTGTTGATCCCACTTTACCTTTTCACAACTTTGGGAAATGTTTTGTGTTGATGTTTGGTTGTTGTTCTCGCAAAATCCCAAACTCTGAAATCCCGAAATGCCGGTCACTTTTCACAATTTCAGCAGTTGATATATGTAGATGTTTGGCTTCTGTACTCGTGAAATCTTGAACTTCGAAATCCCAAAATTCTGGTCACTTTTCGCAATTTCAGGAGTTGTTGTGTGTGGATGTTGGGTGCTGTACTCGCGGAATCCTGAACTCCAAAACCCCAAAATGTTGGTCACCTTTTGCGATTTTCGGGAGTTGTTGTGCGTTGATGTTGGGCTGTTGTACTCGCGAAACCCTGAAAACCTGAAGTGTTGGACCCACAATCTTTCTGTATTTCGAATCTTCAGCAAATAGCGTGGTTCGTTGTTTTGTTCGGTATTAGTAATCGCCGAAACCCGATTAACCTCTGTTTTCCACAAAAAATGTAGTAACATGGTAGGAATCTTTGTTATAGGAACAACTCTAATAGTGTAGTGAGTGGACCAGTACAAGAACGTTGGAAAGTCTTCATTCCAGATGGAGGTATGGAAGTAATAGACCATATTACAAGTCGTTTTTATGGAAAACATATGGTAATATTTTTTATGTAGGGATTTGGCCATAAAATCCCAAAGTTACTTGTATTGTTAAGACTGTGGTAGTAGGTACAAACAGATAGAAAAGTAATTATATATTACGGGATCTTAGATAAACATTGAAGTGAAGAGTAAACACTTTTATATCACCGATTAAGAAACTTTAAGTTGAATGGTGAGGACAACCGATGACAGTAAGGTTTCTAACAAATTTTCAGACTCAAGCCTTATAACAGAAAGCTTACTTGCTTGAAATCTCAGAACTTTTCATGGATAAATGTACAAACAATTTATTTATTTTGTGACAGTTTTTTGAGGTACATTACATATGGTATCAGAGAAAAAGTTACAACACTGGGCCTGAACAGGGCCACATTTAATGCTTAGTATATATTCTGATTTATGAGAAAACTAATAAATCTTGTGGATTCAGACCGAAAGCCTTTTCGGTTTTGTGTTGAATTATGGTAGCTCAAGAAGGTGCGGAAATCAGGATGGAAGAGAATCTGCAACAAGGACCTCCTGGAGATCCAAGACAGAACAATGATGGAAGTTCACCCATGGAGGTGTTGGAAACAATGAGGAATCCTATTGTTGAACTACAGGTTTTCAAGGCCGACAATGAAAAATTGAAGAAGGCATAGCAGGAACAACAAGAGATAAATGAAGTCCTGCTACATAGTATAGTAACCAAGAAAATCCCAAAAGATGATAACCATGAGAAAGAGGTCAGCAAAAGGGCCTCCAAGAATTCTGGTGCGAAGACAGAAAAATGAGACAGTTCATCTGAAGGGACACCTTCAGTTGAAGACAAAACCATACCAGACAAGAAAAGAAAACAAACCGACCACCTTGTAGAAGAATTTAAAAAGATTAAACCAACCACTTTTGATGGAGAATCCAGGACAGGAGAAGAAGCTAAGGCATGGTTGTTGTACATCAAAAAATACTTCCAAATCTACAAATATTCCAGTAACATGAAAGTCAGAATGGCCATCTACAATCTGAAGGGGAAGGCCGGCATTTGGAGGTAGGACCTGAAATTGGCCAAGGGCCTAAAGGAGAAACAGTTGGAATGGTTCGCCTTTAAGAAGTATTTTAAGAAACACTACCTTTCTGAAAGCTATTATGAAAGGAAGATGAAAGAATTTTATGAGTTATGACTCAGACAAATGATGATGGAGGACCTTATAAATAAATTTCTGGAACTACTAAGGTTCGTACCATACATCCGGGAGGATAAGGTAAAAATCCAGCGATTCTTAAGCTGTTTACCACAGTCCAACAGGGACAGAATTGAGTTTGACAACCCCAAATCCTTGAGTGAGGCATTCAGGAAGGCACGAATGTGCTATGACCAGTATAAACAACGGGTAGAGTTTCCCAAGACCTAGAAGGATAAGAAGCAAGATGGAATAAACTAGTGGAAGAAGGGATACCAGCCAGCTCCTTATCGGAATGCAGAAAAAAGTTTCCCAAGGAAGGATTTTCACTCCAATCATCCGAATACGCAAGGTAACGGTAAACTAGTAAACCTGGGAACGAAGAAGTTTGCGGACAACTCCCGCGAGCCATTAAAGTGTTGGGAGTGTGGAGAGCCTCATCTAAGGAGGAACTGTCCACGTTTAATTAAAACAAACAGAACTATTGTTCACAATTTACATAAAGCCTCGACAATGGGATACATGGGAAGAAGTTTGCATCGGATAAATGCAGCCATAGATGGTCGACAAGCTGACCACCAGTCCTCAGTGGTAGAAATCGAAGGTAAAATCCATGACACTTGAATTTCTGTTTTAATTGACCCTGGAGATACATTAAGTTATATTACTCCCGATGCAGTAGAGTTGAATAAACTTAAGAAACAAAAGAATGAAAAATATTGGCTTGTACAACTAGCAATAGGTACTAAAAGAAGAGTAGTTAACTTTATTTCTGATCTTGAGTTCATCTTAGATGGTCAAAAGATAAGGACCAATCTGAACATCCTACCACTAGGATCTTATGATATGATTATCTAGATGGATTGGTTGGAACAACACAAAGCAGTACTAGACTATTATACAAAGATACTTAGCTACAAAGATAATTTTGGCATTGTTAGAACAGCCCAAGGCATACCAAAACCTGTGTCAATCAGACAAGTATCAATGATGAAATTCAAGAAATGTATTAAAAAGGGATGTCAAGTTTACGCCATCCAAGTAACGAATCTATTAGAAAAAGAAGATATGCCCAAGTTAGAAGACTTTGCTGTCCTACGTAAATTCAAAGACATGTTTGTTGATGAGATACCAAAACTACCTCCTAGGAGAGAAATAGATTTTTCCATAGACTTACTACTCGGATCAACCCCCATCTCAAAAGAACCCTACCAAATGAGTCTACCAGAACTGACAGAATTAAAAATACAATTACAGGAATTGTTGGATAAAGAGTATATCAGATCAAGTGTCTCACCATGGGGAGCACCAGTCCTCTTTGTGAAAAAGAAAGACGATACTCTAAGACTATGTATCGATTATGGACAACTGAACAAAGTGACCATTAAGATCAAATACCCCTTACCCAGGATAAATGATCTGTTCGATCAAGTTGGTGGGGCCAAGATCTTCTCAAAATTGGATTTACAATCCGAATATCATCAAGTTAGGATAAAGGACTAGGACATAAACAGAACAACTTTTTGAATAAGATACAGACACTACGATTTTGTAGTCATACCTTTCAGACTCACTAATGCACCAACCACATTTATGTGCTTGATGAACAACATTTTCGGCTAGTACTTAGACAAGTTTGTAGTAGTATTTATCGACGATATTCTGGTCTATTCTAAAACGAAGGAGGAACGTGATGAACACTTACGAATAGTTCTGCAAACACTAAGGAAACACAAACTATACACAAAATTCGACAAATGTGATTTTTATAAAAAAGAAATACAATATTTAGGACATGTCATCTCCTCAGAAGGTATTGTCGTGGACCCGGAGAAGATAAAATCCATTATGGAATGGCTAGTACCTAAGGATGTGGCAGATATCCGGTCATTCATGGGAATCACCGAATATTATCGCAGATTTATAGAAGGGTTCTCCAAGATAGCCTACCCTATCACGTCATTACAAAAGAAAGGGACCAAGTTTAACTGGTCTTAAAAGTGTCAAGACATTTTTGACAAGCTAAAAGAGTTATTGACATCAGTGTCCATTTAGAAGGTAGCAGACCTAGATAAAGACTTCACAGTATGCATTGATGCAAGTAAAGAGGGACTAGGTGGTGTTCTAACTCAGGAAGGGCATGTGATTTGTTATGAGTCCCAAAAATTAAAGGAACACGAGTGAAATTATGTCACTCATGACTTAGAATTGGCAGCAATAATACATGCCTTAAAAATGTGGCGACACTATATAATGGGCAGAAAATTCTTACTATTGACGGATAATAGCAGAGTGAAATATCTGTTTAACCAACTAGACCTTAATGCGAGACAAGCAAGGTGGCTAGCCTTCTTAAGCGAATTCGACTTTGAGGTCAGACATATCAAGGGTAAGGATAATAAAGTAGCAGATGCTTTAAGCCGCAGAATCCATGGGTTATTTGAGATAAATATCAGCAGGGCAGAAAGTGATCTGGAACAAAGAATAAAAACGACAGGTATTAACGACGAAAATTACACTAAGATGATGGCATAATTGCAAAACAGTATCACAAACTCAGATGAACCGGATATAATTATCGACAAGGAAGGACTATTAAGATTTAAAAATGGACTTTACATACCAAATTCAACAGAGCTAAAATTAACTATTTTAGACGAAGTGCATAAGAAACCGTATTCTGGCCATCCCGGCTACCAAAAAGCATTAATAACACTCASAAAACTAATTTACTGGCCTAACATGAAGGGAAAAACATCAGAATATCTGGCTAGGTGCCAAGATTGTCAGCAGGCTAAGGCCAAACACCAACATCCAGCCGACCTATTATAGCCATTACCAGTACCAGAATGGAAATGGGAGACCATATCCCTGGACTTTATAACAGGTTTKCCTAAAAATCAGAAACATAATGATTCTATAATGGTTGTAATCGATAAACTCAGTAAGTCTGCACACTTTATTCCTGTAATGTCTACTTTTAAAGCTATTAACATTGCTAAAATATTCATAAAAGAAATTTTTAGACTGCATGGTATTCCTAAAATGGTGATTTCAAATAGAGACGTAAAATTCACATCCTCTTTTTGGAAGGAATTGTTTGCAGGGATAAATACTCATTTGAATTTCAGTACGAGTTATCATCCACAAACGGATGGATAAACTAAAAGGACCAACCAAATCATAGAGGATATGATCCGCATGTATGTAAGAACAAAACCAAACAAGTGGGAAGACTACCTACACTTGGTAGAATTTGCATATAACAATGGGTACCAAACTTCGGCTAAGTTGAGCCCTTTCGAAATATTGTACGACAGAAAGTGTACAACTCCAATTAGCTGGGATAACCCAGCTGACAGACTCATGGTTGGACTAGAGATGCTCCAAGAAATGGAGAACATGGTAAGGAGGGTACAACAGAACTTGAAAGAGGTACAGGACAGACAGAAGAGCTATGTGGATCAGAAAAGAAGACACTTGGAATTTCAAATGGGAGACCATGTTTATTTGAAGGTCAAAGCTCGAAAAAGCTCGTTGAAGTTGGAGAACTGTGCCAAGCTGGCACCCAGGTTTTGTGGGCCCTTTGAGATACTAGCTCAAATTGGACCTGTAGTATATCAACTTGCACTTCCAGCTAATCTAAGAATTCATAATGTATTTCAGGTGTCTTTGCTAAAAAAGTATATTCACAACCCTACTCATATGATTGATTGGAACTTGGTGTGGGTGGAACCCGAAGGCAATTTCTAGGTGGAACCCCTGCGCATTTTGGATCGGAGAGAAATAGCACTTCGAAACAGAGTCGTCGTTTAGGTAAAGGTGCAATGGAAGCACTTTAGTCCTGAGGAGGCCACTTAGGAATTGGAAGGAGATTTGAGGAAATCTCATCCAATCCTGTTCCAGGAAAGGAATGAACACTGAGGACAGTGTTTTACTGAAGGGGGAAAGGATGTGACATCCCCCCAAAATAAAATATTTTTATTTTTGTGTGCTGGAAATTTATTTCCTTTTTTTATAAATTTGAATTTGAATTTTTTTTGCCAATTATGGCAACTTCGAATTTCAAATTTAAGAATTGTATTTAATTATTGTGACTATTGGGTAAATATTTGTTTGGACTCAACTAACTATTTGACTATGACACTTGTATCACAACATAATATTTATATTAATTATAGGAGGACAAATGGAACAACCATGTTAAAATCAGCTAACCATGACTCCATGAGTGGGGAACATGTTGGAACTACCTCTAGGCTGATTATAAGAAGTGGAAAATCAGAGATTTGGCCACTGGCAGCCCCTGAAAATCAGGGATTAAGAGAGCTGTGAAAATCCCCAAAGGAGGGAAAAAGACCTGGGCAAAAATTGATAACTAGCATATGCGAGGAGGTAGGACGCTGCCAAGTATGCTGGGAAAAGATTTTTGAGCTCTCTTGCTATTATGAACACTGCGGATTGAGTATGAGGCAAGAGGAGCCTGCTGAAAACATATTTGTCTTGTTGTTATGAGAACTGTTGAGTAAGTGTGATGCAAGATGATAACTGTTGGAATTGAAGGACATTGTTGAGGAGGAGTTTCCAAGTTCGCCCTCATGGATTCATGGTCAGGCTAGGGGGTGAATCGGGCAAGTGACTTTGGCTGCCCTGTTCTACGGTTGGGAGGAACGTGGTTGTTCCCTTTGTCTTCCCGCAGATTGGATTAAGATATGTTGATCTATCTCTCTCTATTTTGAATGGCTATGTTGGATTGATGTCATATATCTGTTGAGTGATTATACCTAATTGCAGTAATGTAAACTATTTGAATGATCATATTTGTTCGCTGTGAGGAATATATGTGAAGGAAATCTGTATTTATATATATTTGTAATACGTCTGCTGGAATGTTCACATCTGACTGCTGAAATATGTATAATTGTTGCGGAAGATAAAATATTTTCATGCATATAATCCATCTGTTGTCGCGAAGTTCAAAAATAGACATCCCAACCCTAGAATTGTCCCTCCTGTAAGAAAACGCTAGACGGAAGCACCTATAATTATGTTATAAATAAGAAAAAGGGGAGATTAATGTTAGTAGGGAAAATCCTTTCTATAGTCAAGTACCCAGGAAGCCACACATAGATCCCACGGAACACCGATATTTAATCACCAAACTCTTATGGAAGTGAAATTTTATTTATGATGCATAGATCTAGTACTGTTGGTGTCTAATACACTGATTAAAAGAGACTCTAAATGATTATAGGAGAAATTACTTTATACAGAAAAATTGTTGTCCTATTGTACCCTTTTATAGATTATATGCATATAAACTCTTAAGTTTAGATTGTTCGGAATTCGAGAGTTGTTTTGTGTTGTTGTTTGGCATTTGAAACCCCAAAACCCTGAATCCCGAAATCCGGAAGCATTGGTCCCACATCCTTTCACCTTTCGGCATTCGAGAGTTGTTGGGTATTGTTGTTTGGAATTTGAAACCCCGAAATCTTGAATCCCAGAATCCCGAAGTGTTGGTTCCACATCCTTTCACCTTTTCAGAATTCGGGAGTGGTTGTGTGTTGTTGTTTGGTTTTTGAAACCCCGAACCCCAAAATCCTGAAATGTTAGTTCCTTTCTTTTTTCTCTATCTGGGAATTGTTGTATGTTGGGTGTTTGGCTATGAAAACTGTGAAAACCGAAACCCCGAAATCCCAAAATGCGGGTCTCACCTTTCCTTTTTTTTGCATTTTGGAAGTTTGTATATGTTGATGGTTGGACACTAGAACTCGCGAAGTTGCGAACCCTGAAATCCCAAAATGCGGGTCTCACCTTTCCTTTTTCACATTTCGGAAGTTTGTATACGTTGTTGTTGGGTACTTGTAGTCATGAAGTCCCAGAACCTAAAACCCCGAAATGCAGGTCCCACTTTCCTTTCATGATCCAAAAATTGTGGTGTTTTGATGTTTTGACTTTTGAAGTCGTGGGATTTCGAACCCCGAAACCCCGAAGTGTTGATCCCACTTTACCTTTTCACAACTTCAGAAAATGCTTTGTGTTGATGTTTGGTTGTTATACTCGCAAAATCCTGAACTCTGAAATCCCAAAATGCTGGTCACTTTTCGCAATTTCGAGAGTTGTTGTGTGTAGATGTTTGGCTTCTTTACTCGCGAAATCACGAACTCCGAAATCCTGAAAGGCTGGTCACTTTTCACAATTTCGGGATTTTTTGTGTGTGGATGTTGGGTGTTGTACTCGTGAAATCCCGAACTCTGAAACCCCGAAATGCTGGTCACCTTTTGCGATTTCGGGAGTTGTTGTGTGTTGATATTGGGATGTTGTACTCGCGAAACCCTAAAACCTTGAAGTGTTGGGCCCATAGTCTCTCCGTATTTCGGATCTTCGGTAAATAGTGTGGTCCATTGTTTTCTTTGGCATTAGTAATTGTCGAAACCCGATTAACCTATGTTTTCCACAAAAACTATAGTAACATGGTAGGAATGTTTGTTATAGGAACAACTTTAATAGTGTAGTGAGCGGACCAGTACAAGAACATTGGAAAGTCTTCATTCCAGATGGAGGTATGGAAGTAACAGACCATATTACAATTCGTTTGTATGGAAAACATATAGTAATATTTTTTATGTAGGGATTTGGCCATAAAATCCCAAAGTTACTTGTATTGTTAAGACTATGGTAGTAGGTAAAAACAGATAGAAAAGTAATTATATATTACGGGATCTTAGATAAACATTTAAGTGAAGAGTAAACACTTTTATATTGTCGATTAGGAAACTTTAAGTTGAATGGTTAGGACAGCCAACGACAACAAGGTTTCTAACAAACTTTCAGACTCAAGCCTTATAACAAAAAGCTTACTTGCTTGAAATCTCAGAACTTTTCATGGATAAATGTACAAACAATTTTATTTTTTTGTGACAGTTTTTTGAGGTACATTATAGGTGGTGCTTCTGAGCTGAGCTCAGGTGAAAAGCTGAGTGAATTTCCCATGCTATCAAACCACTCCACTTTTCTTTCCCATGAGGAGGACAGAGGAGGGAGATCCAGGGTAGAGGCCCACGAACTATATTATGAGGCAAGTACGGTGTATTTTTCTTTCCTCACCCTCGCAAGTTTCACCCTTGCAATCTATAACACGTAGACCCTCTCTTGGATTTTCCTCTTTTCCTTGGCATCGAGAAGAAGCACAAGAGAGGGGGGGATGGAAATGAAATGCAGGAGAATGGAATTGAACTGGAGATGAACAAAGCCTAGGTTGAAGATGTGAGGAGCTAGGGCCGAGGTGTGAGGATGAGTGAAAGAACTGACCAGCGTGAAGTAAATCCCATGGATCCAGAACTTGTGATGGGACTGGATGGAAGGCCAGCCCATCACATTAATCGTGTCTGCGTACTGGAGCACCATCACCATAACGAGACCTGTGTGAGGGAAATAATGGGGGCGCTCTACCCTGAGACTTGAACGCATAGAGTTAAATGGATGCATTGGAGGGAGGGAGTGCAGTGTGCAGTGGCGAGATGTGGTGGTGAGTGAGGCCAGGTGTCCTCCCACCAGTTGAAGGGTGCGATGTGCTTGGTGACACCCCATCTAGGGCGTATTTATTAATATTATTAATACACTAAAATATTAATATTAATATTTATAATAAAACATAAATATTGATATTAAAAAAATTATTTTAAAGAATTAATACATTAAAACATTAAAAAGGTATCAATAATTTAGTAATACATTATTAAAGTATTAATACCTTAATAAATACATTATTAAAATAATAATATGTTAATACATTAGTAATATATTATTAAAGTATTAATATGTTAATACATTAATTTACAATGACCATGCTTGACTATGGTTCATCGTGATCATGGTTAACGTTGGTAGAACTTTATTGACTTTGGGAAGGAAAGGTTCACTATGGTTGACATGGTTAATTATGGTTGATCATGACCATGATTAACTTCCATAGACCTTCACCATGGTCAACTTCTGTAGACCTTCACTATGGTTGACTTTCACTATGGATGACCTTCACTATGGTTGACCTTGGTTGACTGTGGTTGACCATGGTTGAAAATGGTTAACCATGATTGATAGTTGTTTTCCTTAGACGATCATGGATTTCCATGACCATAGTTGACAAAGACTACGGATGACATTCAAATAGTGAAATTCAGAAGTGTTTGTCACATTATGACGAAATGATATTCGTGTAAGATTGCGACAATGAAGCTATGTTTATGACATTGTGATGACGAGGCTATGTTCGTCATATCGTGACAATACAATTATTTTTGTGACATTGCAACATTACTATTTTCATTACAATGAGACATCGAGAGATGTTTGACATATTGTGTCGTCGTTAACTAATTGTGACAATGCAAGGACATGGAAAATGTTCACATTACAACGTCAGGAAATTTTCATCACATTGTGAAAAAGGAAAAAGTTCGTCACATACTGAGGTATGGTCATGAGTGTAACATTGTGAGCTTTGTGTAAGGAATTGCAATGTTGGGCTATGTTTGTTAGATTGTGACATTTGTGTTATATACATTGTGATGTAGGTTTTTTGTTTGTCACACACATTATGGCATTGGAATAGATTTGTGAGATTATGACAATGTGTTATGTTTGTCACATAGCGACATCAAGAAATGTCCTCCTCATTGCAAAATCAAAAGTAGTGTGCTATCAATTTGTAATCAAAATCACTTTCATTTAATTTTCAATATTTGGAGATATTTAATTTTTTTTCTCTTTTCTCTACATTGAATTCAAATCATTTTATTTTTATTATAAAACAAACCTTAATACAAATAACTAGACCCCTAATTTTAATAAGAATAACCCTAACTTTCATTTGTCCCTAACACTAACCCTAATCTTAATCACCATTTACTTGAATATATTATTAATAGATTATTGGTGACATCTTTAATTATTAATATTGATTAACAATTAGTGTATAAATGGTATGTATATTACAAATCTCTAAAGTACCCATTCTATATATTAATTATGTATATATATTTTTTTATGTCTCATGGAACGACACACACGGTAATTCGGGGGACGCGGGGGGCAGGGGGTTGAACTCAAAACCTCATGGAACTTCATATCAAGGCACTTGCCAATTGAACTGCCCTCAGGAGCTATATTAATTATGTATATCAATAATAACTAATAATATAATTATTATTATTAATTATTAATTATTAATTTATTATGTTTAATAATTCTAAATGGGCCCTCGGGGGTAGCTCAATTGGCAAGTGCCATGAAAATGAAGTTCCATGAGGTTTCGAGTTCAACTCCCCCCGACTTACCTTGTGTGCCGCATAAGGGGCATCGTGGGCACACCTGGAGGTTATAGTGGTAGTGGTTGGATAACACGGCCACGTGTAACGCGAGCACGTGCCCAACTAAACAAAAAAAATAAATAATAATAATTCTAAATGTATTAATAAAACTTTATTAATAGTATTATTAATGACTATTAGTTATGATCAAACTAATCAATAAAATATTATTAATAATATTAATAGCTATTATTATTATTCACTAATAATAATAACAAGTATTTGTTTATATTAATAATAAATATATCAATTACCACTAATTATTAATAACTATTAATAAGTTAATAGTTGATATTAAATTAACTACTAATGTTAATAATATAATATAATATTAATCACTTTTTACTATAATAATTTAATATTAATAATATTAATCCTAACTTTATCAATAAGTAATGTATTAATAATACATACATTAACTCTAATTTTATTAGTAATATATTATTAAAAACCCTAACCCTAAAACTTTCAAAGTTACTAAATTTATTTTATTAATAAACTTTATTAATATATTAATTTACAAAGCTAGATTATTTTATCAATTCTTTCACCGGGATTTTTTGAATACAAAAACTACAAATTGATTAAAAAAATACAAACGACATAATTCAATAGAATGAAGACTTAAGCTGGCCACGATTTCCTGAATAGAAAGGAAGAATATGAAACGAGTGGTAATTATGGGCTGCCATAAGTTCATTAACCTAATGAAGACTTAAAGCTCACCAAGATTTCTTGAATATAAAGGAAGAATATGAAACTACTGGTAGAAGAATATGAAACTACTGGTAATTATCTCGCTGCTATAAGTTTATTAACCGAAGAGCTCGCCACCATTTTTTGAATATAAAGGAAGAATATTAAATGAATGACAATTATGGCCGCTGTCATAAGTATATAGGTAATTATAGTGGTTTTCATAAGTATATAGGAAATTATGGTGGTGGTCCTTGTTATATAGTAATTTTTTAATTATATTAAGTAAATGTCAAAAAGTAAAGAGCGCTTTTAAAAATGTTAAAAAGTTATGAACATGAAATCTCAATCATTGATTTGGAGGGAAGAGAATAATATGCTATCATCTTCAATTGATAACCATAAGATTGAAATTTATGATTAAATTATCATTAAATTTATGATTAACAATTTGACAAGTTATTAAAAAAAATTTGAAAACTTTTTTCTTACCTGCAAAAATTTGGCATTTGACAAGTTTCTTTGGGTGCATAAGATGTCCATTAAGAAGTAAAAAGTTGTTCGTTATAAGAGATCAAAATTTATAAA
>JASDQU010100100.1:153854-164750 GCA_032191745.1 Picea mariana
CTCTTGTGGTGACAATGGGTAGCCCTTCTATAGTGCCCCTAGGGTCTTACTAGTGCTTTAGGACTTTTATCACTAAAAGTAAGGGTTTGGGTGGTAACAAAGAACAATTATCTTATTTTTATTTTTTTCTAAACATTAGTGAGGCTAAGCTCCTCAGAGTTCTTTAAAGGCACATATCAATGCATATTTTGATTTCTACCTGAAATAACAAATACACAATTTTTTTTCTTGGAGAAAAAAAAGAACACCGTGATCTAATGTGCCTTTGACATCCCTGATAACTCTCTTGGCAGCCCCAGTGTTCAACTTTATGTGCTATCATGAACTTGGAAATGTAGTTAATTGCAAAACATAGATCAGGCCTGGTGGCTGTAGGATATATTAATCTCCCAACCAACTGGTTATACACAGACTCATTTGTTAATTTTTAGTCATGTTTGGTTGAAAGTTTCAGCCTGGTCTCAATAGGTGTAGATGCTATCTTATAATCATTCATCTTGAACTTTTCTAGAAAACTTTTGCAATACTTAGTTTGAGATGCATACCACAGTTAGTCTGTCAAACTTCTACACCTAGACAATAAATGTAGGAGGCCTAGAACAGTGATGTCAAAAGTGGAATACAAGTCAGATTTTACTTTCTGAATTGTGTTGACCTCGCTACTAGTGATGATGATGTCATCTACATAAACTACCAGAATCACCACTTCACCATCCTTGCTTTTGACATAGAGATTATGATCATTAAGGTTTCTTCTGAACCTTGTATCAGTACGATAATATCGATCTTAATGTACTAGGCCCTTGGAGCCTACTTTAAACTCTAAATAGATTTAACTAATCTATATACCTAAAGTTCTTTACCCACTATCCAGAATCCCTATGGATGATACATATAAACCTCTTCCTCCAAATTACCATTGAAAAAGGTACTGTATATCTTCCATCCAAACTATCTTGCCACAAAGAGAACTAATCTGATGAACACCATTTTTTTTGTGGGGGCGAACATCTCCTGAGTCCTCATAATCAACCCCCTCATGTTGTGCAAAGCACCTTGCCACCAACCTCAGATTATGCTTATCAACTGACCTGTCCAACTTATACTTGATTTTGTATTCCCATTAGCAGCATATGAGTTTCTTAATAGGAGGCAATTCCTCCAACACCCATCTATTTTCTTCATGAGTGTGCAATACTCTGCCTACTTGGCTTTTTCCAATCAGGCTGCCCTTTTGCTTCTCATACTTCTACAGTTCAAAGGAATTATGAACATTAGCCATTAAAGCATACACTTGTTCAGATTTCTTACCTCTTCTGATGGGTCTTCCTCTGGCACTTTCTTCTCTCAGTTGAGGTAGCTCCTCCAACTGAACTTCCTCCATGGTGCGATAATACGGCTTGGACCTTTTCTTCTCCCCTTTACTCCTCAAATCAGCACTGTTTTTGTCCTAATTTGAGCTAGTTTCAGCCACCTCATTGCTGAAATTTTCATGCACCCCAACTCCTGATGGTTGTCTTGCCGCATGGGAAAGTGGCTTAATCACTATCGCTGAATTTTCAGCCATTTCACAGCATTAATTGCTGCATTTCAGATCTGATTTCTAATATGATCTTTGTTGAAGCAGTCTAATGTCCACTAATAGGTTAGCTTTGTGATTATCACTATACCCTGTAAACATAACTTTTGTGCATTTTGCAACCAATTTACTGAACTTTTATTCTGGAATTAAAGTGCACACAGCAGAACCAAAAACTTTTAAATGATTTACCTAGGTTTTCCTCCCAAACCACACCTCTTCTGGGGTGATTCCTTACACTGATTTAGTAGGAGATCAATTGAGCAGGTACACTGCAAAGTGTACTACTTCTGCCCAATATTTATATGGTATCACCTTTTACTCCATCATACATCTTGCCATCTCTATTATAGTGCGGTTTCTCCTTTCAAGTTTCAACTACTACATTTCACTGTGGAGTATAAGGAGTTGTGTACTGTCACTGAATCCCTTATTTCTTGCAGAATTCAACAAAGTTATTGGAACAGAATCCTCCACCATTATCGGTTCGAACAATTTTCACACATTTCCCAGAATTCTTTTTAACCATACTTTTAAAAAAATTAAGTTCAGCATATAGATTTGATTTCTGCTTTAGGAAATAGAGAAACATTTTCCTTAAAAAATCATCTACACATAGAAAGAAATACTTGGCAACAGAAATTGAATATGTTTTCATTGGACCACAAATGATTGGATGCACCAGTTCAAGAACACTCTTTGCTCTCCAGGATTGTTCATCATCAAAAGCAAGTCGATGTTGCAAAATAATAGAGAGATGGGATGTACTTGGATACTATTCAATGAAGAGATGTCATGATGCATAAATAGAGAAAACATATGTGGCATGTTATCCCCCACTTTTAGGGATAACTAGGAGATCATGTCTCGAGGCCCACAAGTCCTAGACATGGAGTACCGAGAGCCGGATCGACTTTTAGCATGGTCCTGGAGGGCCCATCTTTTCTCCCTTCCAGCACCTCTACTTTGTCAGCAGCAGCAACATCCATCACCATCGGCTTGTTCTTGTATCAGAGATGGTTCTTGCTCCATAAGGTAATGAGTCCGGGTATCATGGTATGTGTCACTCTGATCCTCAGAACCTTTGAATATGTGCATATAATTCCTTTTGTTTCTAACAAATGCTTGGATCTTATGCTTCCCACTTGACCATGTCTAGGGGGAATGACAGGATGCCCTAGTAAGCCTGTGTCTGTAGGTTTTGGATTGCCACTGGGGGGATTTCTGAAAAGTCATCATCCGCTCCCGTCATAGAACCAATTTTTCATCTTGCTTCCCGCTCATCTATCCCATTACACATGTCCGTGCACTGGGTTGACCTATTATTTGAGGATTGCACCTTACCTCATGGGAAGAAAGGGCTAAAGGGCCAGAAGGTAAAAGCAAGCTGGCAAAAGATAAAAGCCTAAAGATAAACCTCGAGATGATTCGCCCAGGGATCCCCGAGAAAGTAGTAAAAGGCTTCTCAGCAAGAAACAAGAGGGATCCAATAAAAATAATAAAAGAAGACCTAGTCAGAGGATAGGGGGTCTCATCACGAGCCAGCAGTATGACACTACTAGCAGTTGGTTACCACGCCAGGGTAGTGACTCTTGGTTGCATGGCCAAGAGAAAGTGGGTCTCATCGCGAGCCAGCCTTCTCATTTCTGTGAAAGTACCTGTGAGTAACACTGCCACCACTGGTCACTATGCCAGGGCAGTGTCCCCTGATTAGCTTCTTGAAGAAAAAGCAATAAAGAATAAAGAATAAAAGGCATGAATTGGGCTTGGAAAAAATTGCATCTGGGACAGGTGCAGCTCGCCTTCTACAAAGGCACCCACAGGTAAAACTTTGCATTCCCTTGCTTTCACTGCACCCATTGTCGGGACATCCCTTATCCACATCATCCACTTACATGGCTCAGATGAAGTCTCTTCCGGAAACTTTCCTGTTTCAGTGGACACTAGCCCAATAAGACACCCTGTCACTTTCCCCAAACTTGTATTGCAAGCTTGTATAATGTCTTTAATCTTTTAACTGGGGTAAAAGGGGTTTTATGCACATGTTTAATAATATTGATGATGAGATGTGATTGACATTGCTATGATCCCTGTGACTTATGAGCCCATGGAGGGCATAGCTGTTGATGTGCAGGATCATGCCCAACGGACAGGTACCACGTTGGACAGGTACACATGGGGAGATTATCAGTTCGAACCTCCATGGGGCTGAAGAGCCCACCCAATGGATGCTGAGACGCCAACAGGGGGCAGAGACATGACAGAGAGGTTTGCACAGGAGAGAAGGAGGACGTCTTGCAGAGGCACCCCGACAGAGCTTGACCTAGGGGGGTTGTCCCCTTTTCAATGGAACGTTGGCCTTGGAAGGCCTAGGACGTCACCCATGAGGTCCATGATGTCATCCTTGCTTCATGGACGTTTTGGCAGATGGACAGGGCAGTTTGGCACGTGTGGCAGCTTGGAGAAGCCCAAGGAGAGCTAACGTTTTGCTCCAGGAGGCTGCATTTGCCCTAGAAGGGGCTAACGTCACCCTAGAAAGGGGATGACATCTCTCTTTTGCTTGATTAGGGTTTCATTTTGACATTTTAATGTAAAACAGTGTGATTTTTAGTATTTTGGCCTTGTCGACCTTTTTATGACCTAAAAGTGAAATTAGGTCATGGTACTGTATAAATTGAGGGTTTTAACCTTCATTTTTTCATCATCTCTCACTCACTCATTAGTGAGGTCTGAAATATGAGCTACACTTGGATTTCTTGGCTGAAATTGTGAGGCGCACTTGTTGAAGGAAGGCATTTTTGGATTTCTATTGGCATTTTTGGCATTTCTCTTGATGGAAGGTGTTACAACCAGGGTTTGCTATGTTATTTCTTGGTGAAATGTAAGTAAATTTCTGCAAAACTTCTTAATTGAATGGTTGTATTGTTATTTCTTGCATCTATTGTTATGATTTGCTAAATAAACCCTAGGTGACAAGCACACATTGTAGGTCCTTGTCTCATGTCCCCGTCAAGATTTTGAGCCATTTATTGAAGAGAGATAGAGCCTTACCTTAGCAACACTCTTATCTTCCTCTTCCAAGCTAGTCGTTTTTCTTATTGGGCTAAGAAGGAGAAGACGCATTAAGGCCTAGTTCCCCTACACCTTGATGAGCCGTTTTTCTAGGGTTTGCTGGTAAAGCCTTGCCATAGCAACACGTTGCCTGCAAAACCTCTTGTCTTAGTTTTATGCCACTTTATGAGCTAGTCGTTTTTTGCCATTGACCTAAGGAAGGAGGAGAGAGCACTGAGGCCTAGTTCCCCTACACCAAAGTGAGCCTCTCTCCCCTAGGGTTTTGTCCTTGAGGCCTTGCCATAGCAACACTTCAAGGCTTGACCCTCCCGTCCTTAGTCTTACTATCATATTTGATCCTTCAGCTTTTGCATCCTCCTTTTGACTCCACTAACCCTAGGAACGCACTGATCTAAGGCCTAGCGTGTGAGTACTTGTGATCAAAAACAACTCTTAATACTTTGAACAAAACCCTAACTATTCTAACCCTAGCCTAGACTAACCCTACTAACTTATTGTTGTCGTCATCTCTTGCTATTATCATTGTGCAGCTAATCGTCCTACTTGTGAGCAATAGAATGGTTATTTAAGGGCATTACTTGAATGAAGTATTGATTGTCACATTGAATGCCACATTTTCTTAGCATTTATTGAAGAAGTGACATTGTGCATCATTGCTATTTTATAAACATTGACTTCGTCAATATTCATTGTTCAATTGCTTATATATCAAATAGTCATTGAGTTTATGAAGTACTAACCAAGCGAGTAAGCTTGCATATATCTATTTCTTGTTGCTTTGTCTCGGGCAGGTGCATCTCTATCTCTTGATTGTACTTCTCTATATTGTCTGTTAGCTGGACTATCTGCTCGGTGGTGACTTGTGAGGGGGAAATTTACCTTTTATCTTACAATCCTTTGCCTTCTCAAAACCCCAGGTCACCGGGGACATCTCCCCTGGGCCTTACCTCCCTAAACAGAAAGAACCTTCCTATCGAGGTGACATTGGGTGGGATTGGTTCAAGTTACACCAGTTTGCCTCTTCATATCTATCTTTTATCCTTACTACAAACTGTGTGATAATTATTTTTCTCTAACTTATTTTTTTTTATTACATAATTAAGTCATAATATGATCGATGTTCTAACATAACTTCATAAACATAAAGTGATTTAATGAACTAGTTACAACATTGAATCACAGTTATATTTATTTATTACACTAACACCTCTGACACGCCTTTTATGGATTACAGGACTAAAGAACTATATGAAAAAATCCAGCAAATGTCCCCAATCTCAAAACGGCTTAATAAAAGATGGGCCATAAAAGATGTTGAAGTCAGATGAATTAGGAGATACCAATATACGTGGAAAGCTCACTCGTCCTTTAAAACCACGGCACTCCGTTGCTACTCAGCTAGACCCTGATGGTTAAAGAAAGAATTCACCATTCACATTTAACAAATGGTTGCTATGTGACTTGCCACAAAACAGAGACTGTCAATCATGTTTGATGGGAGGGTAGAGTTGCCTGAGTATTCACAAATGAGTTGCCTGAAATTTGAATATTCACAAATGAGTTGCCTCTTAATATGCTATCATTTTAGTCAGACCTCTTCACTGGAGAGGGGTCATTTTGAGAGTGGTGTATGATCGAAAACTATTGCAGAGCAATATGGAACAATGTAAGGTCAATAGGAATCTCCTTTTCTTATGGAAAATGAGATCAAGCTACTTTTGATGAGGATGTTTCCCCTTTTCATCTAGGAGAGACTACAACTTTTATATCAGGATTGGCAGTTTAGCCTTCAGCTAGAATTGATATTTTCTGTAAAGATGTAAATTGTCGAGATTGGGACTAAGGCAGTTACGTTGGCATTCCTTGCTCACTTAGGGAGGTGTGGTCTAGACAATTGTAACCTAGCTCATTGATTTGCATGCCTTAATGTACTCTTTTTTTGTGTTATAATGTAATATAAGATATATTTTCAAATACATACATACATACATATATATATATATATATATATATTAGCATGTTTATAAAGATAATAGATGCAAAATAGATGCTTAGAATGTGTCCCCTATATTGTACAAGGAAGGGCAGGTATCTCCATGCTTTGATTGAAGGAAAACACACATTGCAGCGAAAAGAGAGTTTGGTTCTTACAGATAATGCAATCTCCTCAGCTTCATGTCCAGAAACCCTGTAAGCAACTCCCCACTGCAGTGTGAAATAGAAAAAAGTATAAATAAGATAATACTCTACAATTTGTATTGGAGTAAATGTACATGAACAATAAGATAATCCAAAAAAAGCTATATATAATAGAAAAGATAATTGAGTGGGACTCGTTAAAGTGTGTCTTCAAAGGAAGAGGCTTTATTCCTCAAGGTTTTCCAAAGTAGTGATATAATGGATTCTACCAACTCGAGAAAAATTTAAATACCTCTTGGTCGGATTTGTATGACGTTAGGACCAATGTTCCCCCAAGTTTCCAGGATGTGGGAGTATGGGAGCAGGGAAATGCACATTAGGGATGTGTGGAGACACCCCCCAAATTTTAGGGAAAATCATGGGGGACGGGAGGAGTAGGGGTCCCTAGCATAGGGGGGCCCGTCTCTAACATTATTAAAAAAAAAAAAAACCAACAATAACAATTCATCCCATGTAAATTCATCATTATGCAATGTAAATACTAAATTCAAATTTGTAAATGATAGAAACACAATTCATCAATCACCATTGTTATTATCATATTTCAAATTGAATCAATGATACATGCACATCAAAAGTTCAAATTTATAACTTATAACAAAATGAAATACATGGATTCAAATTCCTAATAATACTAAGTAAATACTAAATAGTAGATACTAAATTCTGAAATAGTAAATTAAAATTACTCAAAAATAATAGAGTGACAATTCAAAGACTCAATCATCAATATCTAAGGTCAAAAGTTACAACTGAAAATTAACAATGGATAGTGAAAACTAAAAGTAGCTAAAATAAATCAACATCAAATGAGCATCAAGGAGTTAATGCCAAATTGATTGGTCCTCTACATCCATCTATATGAAGGCATCAGGACCATCAATGGGAGTGTCACTATCTAAGTCAGAGTCACTCACACGAGTAACCAAGGCAAATCGTGGTTGACTCCCATCTCAAAATCAAATGCTAAATGACTTATGTTATCCCCCAAGGGGTAACTACTTCAAAGGCACCCTCACAATGGTGTCATGTTGTTGATCTCATGAGCTATCTTGCTCATATTCTCCATACTCAGATAGTTCTTCTCATTCTCTCCTTCAGATGTATGATTGTGCTAGCTCAACTATGGTATATTAGTGTTGATGATTGCAGCTTGATGAGTCATCCTCCAGATTGTTCTCCTCTGGACTGAGTTGAGACATTTGTGAGAGCCCATGTGTTGGGTGTGCCCATGTGATTGGTGTACGTCAGACTTTGGACTGAGTTGTGATGACGTGTGGTCTCTTGTCTACTCCTCTGGACTGAGTTGAGATGACTTGAGATGGTCTCCTTTGTACTCCTCTGGACTGAGTTGAGTCGGCTTGACATGGTCTCCTTCCTTGTACTCCTATGGACTTAGTTGAGTCGGCCTGAGATGGTACTCCTGTGGACTCAGTTGAGTGATCTGTTGAGTGTGACGTCCCTGTGGGTGAGCACGGGTGGACATGTCCCTAGTGGCTGAGCACTAAATGATGTGTGGATCCCTTGCTATATTGGCTGAAAGTAAGATTTGTTGTAACCCTAATTATGTTGTGAAGGGTACAAGTCGGCCCCACCATGTGAAAGATAATTAATATTGTGTAATTATTAATTATATTATTCAGTTGAAGAGGTCGGCCCTATTGTGCCAATAGACACACCTATTGCTTTGTCAACTCTTGAAATAGGAGTAGATCCCCATTGTGGATCTCACTCTCAATTGTCAGGTCATAATTTCAGAAGTTGAGGTCTGAAATTAGGGCGCACTTTCCTAGGCACCAGCTTTCTCAGTTATAGCAGCACCCTCTTGTGTGCTAGGGTTTGGTGGTGGATGGAGGATCTTCTCTTGGCAATATAGTAATGGGATTGTTGGGTTTTTCCCTTGGTTGAGAAGGGTTTTCCCAGGATATTTCTTGTGTTCTTGTGCATGGTTATTCTTCTTGTGATCTTAGTTTACTGTAGCTAATGTATTGCTGCAGTGTTCATGGTTTAAGTAATGCTAAATTGAAATAAACTATATGCATCAGCTTAACCATCAAAAACTCAACATGGTATCAAAGCAGTTTCCTGAAGAAGACCATTGCACTGTCAGATAAAGGAAGGCTGTGGAAGGTTGAGGCTGCTAGAACCCCTGCCACTGATGTAAAGATAAGGGCCGGACCTTTACTTTAATTCTGTGGTGAAGTTTAAAGGCTGGCCGCAGGCATATTAGCCTGGGCCGAGCATTGTTTAAAGTGGTTAGCAGCTGGAGAGGCCCCTCTAGGGCTGCCGCAGAAGAGTCCTAATAGCAGGCCGAAAACTGCAGAGTTTGAGAGTTGTTTTAAGGTAAATTTCTGAGGCGAGTTAAGGTCTGATTTAGTACAAGTTTGAGGTCTGCTGTTGCTGCGAGGTTCAGAAGCTAGTTAAGTAAAAAGCCAGATCTGTATAAGGCGAGTTTAAAGTCTATCCTTGGTGCAAAGTTCAGAAGGTTAAGGTGTGCAATTTCCTGAAGTCTGAGGTTTACTCCAGAGAAAATTTCAGGACTACCAGATCAGCCACAGGAGTATTGTTTAGTGAGTTTCAGACCAGTGTCTAAGACCTGTTGTGAGGTGTTTTTTCAGGAGCTTGTTAAGGTAAGTTTTCATGCTCATCTTCAACAAAACATTGGATANCCAAGTGAACAAAGACTGTTTTGACAGATCTGAGGCAGTGACTTTAGGCCTGTTCTGAGGCCGGTTTTTTGGACAACAGTGAGGCCAAGTTCCAGACCAGGATAAGAATTTTATATCAGTTCTATGGCAGCACTGAGTGGATTCAAGATCAGTTTTCTATGACATTTCCAAAGCTGATTTAAAGACTGAATTTGTGACAGAATTCTATATCAGTTCTGTGGCAGCATTGAGTGGATCTGAGAACCGAGTCTCTTGTGAACAGCAGTGGCTACAGAAACGAGTCTTATCTTGCATGACTACAAAACCGAGACTTGAGATATCTGAGACACATATACAGCAGATAAACCTTGGTGTGACTCTTGAGCGTGGGCTATATGCAAGCTCTAGTGGACATCAAAGAGACTAGACTTGCAGCCCTTGTCACTGTGAGACTAGACTTGCAGCTAGTGATGTGCAAGGTTTCAAGCCCTTGTCACTATGAGACTAGACTTGCAGCTAGTGATGTGCAAAAAAAGCAACCTTAGCCACCTCAAAAGAAGTCAAGAGATGCAAGCAAGAACGACGAGGAGTTCTTTTCTATCTCAGCTTTCTCGGGAGGATCAAAAGCAAGATTGAGCATGATTGCAGACTAAGGTAAGTTTTGTACTACTTTCCTTAATCAATTTCATCATTACTCTGTAGTAGCTTGCTTTTGATAATGAAGGGTATTATCCCTGGTGTGGGAGCCCTCATGACTTGGACCATTATCCCTGGTGCGGGAGTCCAAATTTTCTTGGTTAGTTATTATCCTAGTACAGGAGGCCATTTTGGTTGTTATCCCTAAGGGAGACCATCTTGGTTATTATCCTAGTACGGGAGGCCAGATTTCTTATTTCATTATTGAAGGGCCATGATCCCTGGTACGAGAGTCCAATTCTTCTTGTCTGGTTATTATCCTAGTACAGGAGGCCATTTTGATTGTTATCCCTACGGGAGGTCATCTTGGTTATTATCCTAGTACAGGAGGCCAGCAAAGTACTGTAGAGACAGTAAGGACCTGAGAAGACATGGGATGTCTCCAGGTTAGCAACACCGGAAAAGGAAGATGTTTATCCTTCAGACTTCAGAGGGAGTCAAACTATTTGAGAAGGAGGAAGAGACAATACCTTCTCCCCCTTCAGCAGTTCAGAGGGAGACATTTACTAATCCAGTAGATCCAGTTGATCCTGTAGCTCCAGCTGATGATTCCCAGAGACATTGCAGTAGGCCAGAAAAGGCCTACATGGGCTCTGTTATCCCCCACTTTCAGGGATAATGAGGAGATCATGTCTCGAGGCCCACAGGTCCTAGACATGGAGTACCGAGAGCAAGATTGACTTCAGCATGGCCCTGGAGGGC
>JASDQU010100100.1:164800-180091 GCA_032191745.1 Picea mariana
GATACATATTGTATGTGTTTGTACTCCAAAGTCTTAGAACCATACAATCAAAATTCCTTCATATAATACTCGAGTGAAAGTCCAAAGCAAGGATAAAAACAATATGACCAAATCCATTATACAATTTTCATAGATCAGAACAAAACCAATAACTTTCATGTCCAAAGGTTCAACACTGACACATGTCCAAATGCGCAATCAAGGTAAGATAATGCTCAAGAACATAAGTCTGATACAACATTTAGCAATCATGTGATAAACTAGCGATCAAGTATCAACCAAAGACGACGACAATCTAATCAATGAAAGAAGTTTTTTCACACTTGCAGTTGTGAAAACTGGGTCGAAATTGAATTGTAATGGTCGCAAAAATGAGACAAATGTCCATTAGCACAATGCGACAATGGTTCGTCATAATACGACAAGGGGTGTAGGCAGCTTTTGAGAGCAATCGAAAAAAATTGGGTTGGCTGCCAACAGGTGATTATCCCAATGACACCTATGATGTCTTTGAATATTTTGATGAAGATGGCTATCCAGTATAGAGAGTAGTTGGTTTCGTTGAATGGAACGAAATTTTTTTCAAGGACATAGAAGTCCCAAACACCTTAAAATCTACCAACAATGTGGATGAAAGCCCTTGGTGTTTTCAATGCAGTAAAGCACATTGGGAACATGAATGTCCTTACAATGATAGTGGCCATCAACAAGTGAACAATATAAGCCATGTCATAGAAGGCCCTTGGATAAATATCACGGCTGAAGAACATCAAGAGGCCATAAAAAAAGTGGCTAGGAAAGCCAGAATGGCAGTAATAAACAACCTAGACCAGGAATCAAAAGACAATTTGAAGAAACAAGAGTTCCAGGTGTATAGAAGATATAAATTGGGCCAACCTACCACTAAAGAAACAAAACCCCCATCCTTGGATGTTCTTCTTCCTGAAACATCCAAGACTGAAAGGGTTAACTTGAACTTTGACTTTGAAGGGGCACTATCAAAGATACATGTAACCATTCCCCTGAAAGAGGTCATTAGGGTACCATTGGTCAAAGAACAGTTTGACAATTTATTTCAAGGATCAGATGGACCCACGGACCCCCCTATCATGTTGCAAGCTGATCACTTCAGGGTCCAATAGGGTGAAATTCCCCCTTCTTCATGACTTTAATAATGAAAAAAAAGAGCCTCGACAACTGCATGTTGGATACAGGGGCATGTGCTAACAGAATTTCCTTTAAAGTCATGCAACAACTAGGTTTGAAAGGCGCACAACCTTATAGGAATGTGTGTGCTTTTGAGTCTAAGTCCATACCCACACATGGGGTTATTGAGAATGTCGAAGTTTTCCTTAAACAATACCTCGATAAATTCATCCACATGGACATAGTGGTCGTGGACATTCCATATGTGTGGGGGGTGTTATTATCTAGGAAGTTTGCCTCAAATATTGGAGGCACTCTTGATATGGACCTCACTTACATGAATATACCATTGAAAGATGGAACTATTGGTCATCTCCAAAATGTATGTGTGACTACAACTCATGTGCAAGAGCCTAGTGAGTCCATCAAATATAAAAAATCACATAACAAGACCAAGCAAACTCTCCATGAGTATTCTGATTAGATCAAATGACCCAAGAGAGAGAAATACCAAAAACTCCTTAACAAGCTCAAAGGGAAGGAAGTTAGGACTATGAAGATACTGAAGAAGGTAGAAGATGATGTACAGATCCATCCATCCCAGCAGGAAGTCTTTACAGTATAATCCCACCCACCTCCCTCTACACAATACACCAGGGTTGTTCAAGGAACGACCAATTTCAAAATCAAAGACTACAAGGAGGGGCATGTAGTATGGATGTGGGATGCCAATAAAGGGAGCCTACTAATATCAAAGGAAACACTCATTTTTGTCTTGGCCGTTTCAAGGTTGGAAGAAAGTCAGTTAATGACTCTTATTACCTTTCTACATTGGAGGGACAAAGACTCACAATGCCCGTTAGCGGGTGCCTCCTCAAACCCCACCAGGGTGGCTTGACCTGACATCACAGGCAAGTAGGAATTTTGCATTCATGTATTATACCATTTGCATTACATGATAGTTTTCTTTCACACTCACCTTATTGATTGTATTATTTTAGTCTTTATTTCTATATATGTATGTTGGGGTGGCATTACCACCCAATTTTTTTTACTGATACTTCTATTGAGATTGTGCAGGTTGACAGGTTATGCCAGAGATGATGAGGTTCTCATGCACTCTAAAGTGAGCACATGTCCCCTAGTCGAAGCCAGATGTTATCCCACACTTTCAAGGATAACTAGGATATCATGTCTCGAGGCCCACAGGTCCTAGACATGGAGTACCAAGAGCAGGATTGACTTCAGCATGGCCCTAGAGGGCCCACCTTTTCTCTCTTCCAGCATCCATATCCTGTCAATAGAAGCAACCTCCACCACCATCATCTTGGTCTTGTGTCAGAGAGGGTTCTTGCTTCATGAGGTAATTAGTTCAGGTATCATGGTATGTGTCACTTTAATCATCAAAACCATTGAATGTATGCATCTGATTCCTTTTATTTCTAACAACTGCTTAGATCTTACACTTGCCCACTTGACCATGTTTTGGGGATTGATAGGGTGTCTTAGTAAGCCCATGTCTGTTGGTTTTGGTTAGCCACTGGGTTTGTTTAAGAGAATCCATCATCTTCTCCCTTCATAGCTTCACGTTTCCATCTTGTTTCCCGCTCACCTGTCCCATTCCACTTGTCCTGACACTGGGTTGACCTCTTTTAGGATTGAGCCTTATCTAGTGGGAAGAAGGCGCTAAAGGCCCAGAAGTTAAAAGAAAGTTGGTAAGAGATAAAATAAGAATAAAACCTCAAGATGCTTCACCCAGGGATCCCCGAGAAAGCAATAAAAGGATTCTTAACAAGAAACAAGAGGGACCCTAAAAAATAAAAAAACAATACCTAACCAGAGGATAGGGGGTCTCATCATGAGCCAACCTATTAGGTCCATGGGTACCTATTAGTATGACATTGCCATCAGCTGGTTACCACGCTAGGGTAGTGACCTTTGGTTGCATGGCCAAGGGAAAGAAGGTCTCATCATGAGCTAGCTTTCTCATTTCTGTGAAAATACTTGTGGGTAACGCTGTCACCACTGGTCATCACGCCAAGACAGTGTCCCTTGATTATCTCTTGAGAAAAAAAGAAAGAAAAAAGAAATAAAAAAATGAAATAACAAAAAGAATAAAAGGCATGAATGGGCTTGGAAAGAATTGCATCCATGACAGGTACAACTCGCCTTCTACAAAGGCACCCATAGATAACATCTTGCATAATTGACCTTCATTGCACCCACCTTCTTGGACATCCCTTGAAAAATTCATCCACTTACATGGCTTGGAAGAGGTCTCTTCTGGGAACTTCCTTTATCCAATGGACACTAGCCCAATAGGATGCCTTGCCCTTTTCCAAGACTTGTATAGTAGGTTTGTGTAACGTCTTTGAGCTATTGATTGATATATTATGGGTTTTATGCATATGTTTATTAATATTGATGATGAAATTTGTTTGAAATTGTTATGATTCCCGTGACTGATGATCCCATGGAGGGCATATCTTTTTATGTGTAGGACCATGCTCGATGGACAAATACCATCTTGGACTGGTACACATGGGGAGATGATCATTTCAGACCTCCATGGGGTTGAAGATCCCATCCGGTGGATGTTGAGACCCCATCAGGGGGAGATACAGGATGGATATGGATCCATATCATTGCAACAGAAGAGAAGAGGATGTTCCACCAGAGGCACCCCGACAGAGCTTGACCTAGGGGGAATGACCCTATCTTGGTGGAACGTTGGCCTTTGGAGGCCTAGGACGTCACCACCTTGACCATGACATTACCCAACATCATGGACGTTTGGGGCAGGCAGACTAGGAAACAGTGGCATGTGTAGCAGGTTGGAGAAGCCCAGAGGAGGCTAACATTTTGCTCCAGGACACCCCATCTGCCCTAAAAAGGGATAAATTCTCCCTTGGAGGGGATTTTACTCTCTTTTCAACTTGATTCGTGGTTTTAACTTGACAATTTAATGTAAAATAGTATGATTTGATATTTTGGCCTTGTCGACCTTTTTACCTAACCTAAAATGTAAAATTAGGTCAAGGTTTTGTATAAATGAGAGATTTTCACTCTCATTTTTTCATCATGACTCATTCACTTCATAAGGAGGTCTGAAATTAGCAGTCTATATTGGGTATTTGGCTGATTTGGTGAGGCGCACTTGTTGAAGGAAGATATTTTTGGCATCTCTTGGATTTTCTCTTGGTGTAAGGTGTTACAACTAGGGTTTGCATGCTATTTCATGGTGATATGTAAATGTTTTTTCTGCAAAACTTCTTAAATGAATGATTGTAGTCTTATTTTCTTTCATATGTTTATAATTTTTTGAATAAAAACCTAGGTGACAAGAACACAAGTAGGTCCTTTTCTCATGTCCCCATTAAGAGAAATTTTTAACCATTGAGAAAGAAAAATAGATCCTAGCCATAGCTACACTCCTTCTTCTTCCTCCCTTTTGCTAGTCGTACCATCTAGAACTCAACAGGAAGAAGACGTCCTAGGACTAGGTTATCTACACTTAGGGCCATTTTTTCTTTTAGGGTTTAATGAAAGAGCCTTGTTGTAGAAACACTCTCCCTCATTATAATTTCTTGTCTTGATTGTGTGCTTCATTGAGCTAGCCATTTTCCATCTAAGGAAGGATGAGATAGAATGATTCCTTGCCATAGCAACACCGGAGTGAGCCTCTCTCCCCCAGGGTTTTGTTTTTGAGGCCCTACCATATCCACACTTCAGAACTCTTCCCTCTAGTCCTTAGCTGTCCTCCTTCAACCCTTGCATCCTCCACTAAATTGAATCCATTTTACCCTAAAGGCACTGATCTAAATTCCTACAATGTTGAAGTGAGTTTGATCACAACACTCTCAAAACCTTGAATTAAAACCCTAATTTCACTAGCCCTAGCCTAGATGGATCCTATGGCAATTCTCATTGGACAAAATTTTGTGATGCTTTCCAATTTCACCAATCAAGACAAGAACACCCTAATGTATTTTTAAGGCTCTTTGTGAGCTCACTCACTGGAAGTGCCAGAAGATGGATTAACAAACTCCCAAAAGGAAGCATCAAAACCCCTAAAGATCTTGAACAATTCTTTAAGAAAAATTGGTGTTTAAAAGAAAGCATGGATTCCCTTTACTCTTAATATACTGATATTTGCAAAGCTTCTAGCGAGGGCATTACGGATTTCAATGTTAGGTTCAATCTTCTCCTCAAAAATATCTGACCTGGCTTCTCAGAAGAAGCTATTCTTCAACACTACTTGAACTCGTTGGAAGGATTCTTGCAGTTTACTCTAAAATATCGGTCACCCTCGACTCTAGAAGAAGCACAAGATTTCGCTTACCAGATTGAGAGGAACTTTGAATTTGAAGAATACATCTATCATGTTAATCTCTCATAGAATAACAAATCTTGGAAATCCAGTGACGAGGATATCAAAGAGACTGAGCCCAAGCTCCCAGAAATCCTTGAGGTAGAACTCATGCCTCCCAAAAGGAAATGGAGCACAACTTTCTTAGGCACCGACAATGTCTTGAAATTTTCAAGACAACATGAACCATTCGAGGGTTTGGGTATGGCCACTCATAAAAAACCTAATTTTGAATATTCCTTGTTTGTCTTGAACACACAAATTTTGGAAAACCAAGATATGACTGAAACCGATAAAGATTCCAAAAATAGGTTTGAAGAGCCTCGAGTAAATACTGGAACCAATTTAAGCACGAGTATGTCTTGTATCTTGCAGAGGCTTAAAAGAATTTGTTAGATGTATCTGAAGATTTTGATGAAGATGGCTATCCAGTACAAAGATTAGTTGGTTTCGTTGAATGGAACAAAAATGTTTTCAAGGATATAGAAGTGCCAAACACCTTAAAACCTACCAACATTGTGGATGAAAGCCCTTGATGTTTTCAATGCAGTGAAGCACATTGGGAACATGAATTTCCTTTCAATGATAGTGGCCATCAATAAGTGAACAATATAGGCCACGTCATAGAAGGCCCTCCGATAAATATCACAGTTGAAGAACATCAAGACGCCATAATAGAAGCGGTCAAGAAAGCCAGAATGGTAGTAATAAACAACCTAGACCAGGAATCAAAAGAAAAATTGAAGAAACAAGAGTTCTAGGTGTATAGAAGAAAGAAATTGTGACAACCTACCACTAAAGAAACAAAACCCCCATCCTTGGATGTTCTTCTTCCTGAAACATCCAAGACTGGAAGGGTTAACTTGAACTTTGACTTTGAAGGGGCACTATCCAAGATGCATGTAACCATTCCCCTGAAAGAGGTCATTAGGGTGTCATTGGTCAAAGAAAGTTTTGACAATTTATTTCAAGGATCATATGGACCCATGGACCCCCCTATCATGTTGCAAGCCGATCACTTCAGGGTCCAATACAGTGAAATTCCCCCCTCTTCATGACTTTAATAATGATCAAAAAGATCCTCAATAACTGCATGTTGGATACAAGGGCAGGTGCCAACACAATGTCCTTTAAATTCATGCAACAAATAGGTTTTAAAGTCACACGACCTTACATGAATGTGTGTGGTTTTGAGTCTAATGCCATACCCACACATGGAGTGATTGAGAATCTCGAAGTTTTCCTTAAAGAATACCCCGAGAAAGTCATCCACATGGAGATAGTGGTCATGGACATTCCAGATGTGTGGGGGATGTTATTATCTAGGAAGTTTTCCTCGGAGCTTGGAGGTACTCTTGAGATGGACCTCACTTATGTGAATATACCCTTGAAATATGGAACTGTTGGTCATCTCCAGAACATACCTGTGACTACAACTCATGTGCAAGATCCTAGTGAGTCGATCAAAGATAACAAAGCACATGACGAGACCAAATAAACTCTTCATGAGTATTCTGATCAAATCAAATGGCCCAAGAGAGAGGAATACCAACAAATCCTAGACGATCTCAAAGGGAAGGAATCTAGGACTTTGAAGATATTGAAGAAGGTAGAAAATGATGTACAAATCCGTCTGTCCCCGCAGGAAGTCTTTACAATATAATCCCACCCACCTCCCTCTACACTTGGACACCTCAGAGATAGCAGAACAGTTGACACCAACAGAGCTCAACCCTGACTTCATGCAACAGGAATCCAGTGACCAGATTGTGGAAACACAAGTTAAGGGCACTTGACATCAAATGATCTAGATTTATCGAGTTGTCAAAGTAGGGAAGCTCCTGCACCAAGGCAAGTGTCTCACCCGTGGCCAAATTTAATAGACATTTCTTCATCTGATGGGGGAACTCAACGCAATGAATACCATTGCTTCCTAAGGGGGGGTATTGATCTCTATGGATTTTGGTGGCATACCACTTATTCCAACTAGCTCATTTTGGCATTTTTCCAGTTTGGAAGTTGTTTCCTAGTTTTTAGGTCCCCGACTTTCGGGGCAATTTTGAGGCCCTAAGAAACATTTTTAGGGATCACCATAATAAAATTAATGAAAACTTGGAGTATGATGGAAACATGTGTAGTAATCAAATATACCTTTCCAATGGGCTATCATGCACCTAAAAAGGAGATCGTATGGAAAAGTTATGACCACGGGAAGTTGATGTACTAGCTTACCCCAATGGGGCCCACATGACTTTTGGTGCTTCATCTCCTAGGGTTAGGTTTTTGGATGTATAGGGGTTTTGCATTCATGTTTATTGTAAAAATTACTTCAGATCCTCATTGTAATCATCTTCTTGTGAATGAGCGCAACCGTCACATCTCTTCTCAGAGATAAGCTGCCACCATTCCAACAAGTTTGTTTTCAGCTGCATTTTACAGTTCAGCTTATTTCCTTATTGAATAGAAACCATTTTTACTGTATCTCTGTTATTTTTTGTTAAGAATATTTTAAATAATAATTTGTATTCATTTCGTTATGCTCATAAAATCTGGATCAGATCATGCAAGAACTTAAGTAATCACAAATGAAAACTCCATATTTTCCCGATAAGTTCTTACATGTAAACAAATTGTGGTCTAGAGCTTAGTGAAATGATTGTTCTAATTCCAAATCTGTTGTTGTAATTTAAACCAGACCACTATTCCACAAAAATATATGCTTATCTAGGAGCCTATCCATCACAACAACTTCAATATAATTATGTGATAAATAAGTGAATAGAGGAGTATGAAAATTAGATGTTATAAACCATTAAATCATGAGGTGAGCACTTTAAAACAAAACAGAGTATCTCAAGTTCCCAATGGACATTCTTTTCATTGGTTTGCCTCTTGAGATTAGATCACATGTTTAGCAAGGAAACTAATGATTCATTTGGTTTTGATCAAAACATTCCATATATTATTATCTCCCCAGTTCTTATGAAAAGTAGATAAAGTAATAAAGCAAAGTTGTGTGGATCCAAATGAAACTACAAAAAATTGTGTTAAGTGGATGTAGCTTCCATGAATGACATATCAGAATTTAAATGGTATTAATGTGTTTATCTATGGTTACTCATAAAACAACCTTTAGAATTTTTTAGACCTTAACACATATAGTTACAGTCCAACCATTTGTAAGCAGGGGCTTCCTCCGACAGAGAGGATCCGAAGATCGTTGAAGCTTGTTGGTGCTATCTCGTGCTCTTCTTCACTGCTTGACTATGCGCTTATTTCCTTCGCCATTGATCTTCCAGTTTTCTGCTACTTCCTCCAGTACGAATATCAGCGGGTTAACCACTTTACTTACTCGTATCCTCCTGAAACTACCCGGGGTCTATATGAAACTGAGCTAACTAGAGCTGTGATCTCGCCTTTGAGCCTACAACTGCCCTAGCGGCCTCCTTGCCTTAGTGGGACTTACTACCAGCTCTCACTGCGGCCTCCACTCCACCCTCTGGTCAAATTTATCACCCTGGCGGGACAACTTAGGTCTCGAGCATACCAACGCACAGAGGTTGCAAATACGGGCTAATGAACACGAATCATCACAAGCGCATAGAGAAGTAAGCGTACAACACTATTATATGAAATTTACGTGGAAGCAATATCAGAGTGAATAAAAGCAGAATGCTTATATTAAAATGAGCCAGATGCTCTGATCGGTATTACAAATATGTGCAGAAGGCACGACTCTCTCGACTGAACGGACTGCTCATACACTGAGACAGACTCGATCTATGTATTGCTGCCACTTTAGGTTCACACTGGCTGAGCCAAAATCACGCAGGCTTATCACAATACCCTAAGGACTGACAGAAATACTCAAGCTTCAAAGAGAGGGAAGCTAGATGACTCAAACTCACTCTGACTTCGAATGCCTCAAATGAGAGACTCATCCTCCTTATATAACAATTTTTTGGAGGTGAGGCATGATTGCGATGATACAAGATATGACTCATGGCCCCATGTGTTGGCCACCACATCAGTTCACGAGAAGATCTCGTATCCGACAATCTTTATTAAAGCAAATATTTGACAAGGGAGTCACGCAGGAGTCCTTGATCAAATCACCGAAAGCAAGATTTGTGGGACCCTATGATCCGACAAACTTTATTGACACAAAAGAGATCACATGGGTTATCATGAAAGATCCCATCCGTGACCTTTACTATCAAGTAGTCATGAAGATGTGGGTCAATCCGCACCAAAAGTCGGAGAAGTGCTCCGAGTCTTCATGATTATTTTAGACAAGACCTGGCACCTATCTAAATATGTACACTTTACACTGTGGAGTTGATATCGACAACCCACAGAAAACGGATAGCGCCACTGTCGGCTATCTAGATGTGAATGACTTCTTTATTTAATCAGGAGGTTTATCCCAATGATTAAAATTATAGTGATATGGGTCCCAATGCTGTGTATATACTTGTCGAAGAAGGATAGGTTCATTGTCTTCATCATCTTCAAGAATAAACTTCGTTCGCAAAACCCATGGATTCTTTTCCTGTATAAAGATGTCTTTAAACTGTTCTTCACTGTATAAATCACTGATGCAACTTAGTGGTTTATGCCATTGAGGAAACATGCTTACTGTTTCACTCACTTCAGGATTGACTGCAACAGGATTTAGACCAAAATGTTCCCACCATTCTGTAAGCCAACTTGGTTCTTCAAATTCTCTAAACATGTGGGCAAACCTGATTATAGTGTAGAAGAATTCAAACCTTCCTTTCCAAAGGAAAGCATTAAACCAAGTAGCTTTATATTGGGCATATGTTAAGCCGTTGATTTGATTTTTAGGATCTCCGTTAGGCCATTTAGCAACTGCTCTCATATGGTTGATTTGAAAAGAATGGTAGACAGGGGCTCTGCACCAACTTCTGATAGAGGGTTCATACCATTCTGTCTCTCCAATGCTGAGTCTAGTCAAATCTCCCATTTCGATCAATTTATCTCTGCTAGTCCTGATAATGGGGAGATGCATCTGCCCAAGGATATGTTGAGGAGGAATCACTGTGGGATTTGTGTTCCTCAAAAAACCAAGAAGGCCTATCCCCATTGTTTTTGTGTGCCTTAGTTGCCAAGTAGGATCCCAAAATTGTTTAAAAATGGCCAAGGCATATTATCATCATAATAGTGTTGTTCAGCCTTTCTTGTCTCTTTATTGAATTTCTTTATTATAACCATGCAATTCAAATAGCCAACCTGCCAATAAGTGTCAGAAATGAATTTAAGCTTTATCATTCTCTGGGGTTGGTTTACCAGAGAAGGAACTGTAATGAAATAACCAGGAGCTGAACCAATATTACAAGACCCATGAGGAGATAACATGGAGAAGAATGGGGTCCCTAGGATGCAATCAACAGGTGCTTCACCAATCAAAAAGCGCATCCCTATATTGTAATCCTCTAAGAGGATGTTTGCTCGAGGTACTTCATACTTGAAAGTTTCATCTTTATTTCCTAACCCTGTGACACAAACAGAGCCAGGTCTCCAATATTTAGCTGGAATATTTTCTTTATGTAACAAATTTATATCAGACCCTGTGTCGATCAAGGCAATAAGAGAAAAGATTTCCTGCTGAATTTCCACATGGAGCTGTACATAATATTTATGATAAGAAATAGTCAAAACCTGCATATTAGAAAATTCTTCCACTGCTGATCTATGTTGCTCTTGTGCTTTCTGAAAAGAAAATTCTTTAGGAGCGTATTCTAGGGGAGGAGGAATATGATCTATTTTGTTTCTTAGTTCCAGGATTTCCTGTCGAGCCCAACTGTCAATAGGATAGGCATCTTCTATTTCATCCTGGAGAGAAGTCATATTCCTTTTAAGATCTGCAACCTCCTTTTTGAGGAGTGTTAGGTCAGAGGCTAAAACAGAGAGTGTTACTTCTTGCGGTTTGGGTTCTCTGTTGAATTTCATGTAGGTCTTTGTGTTCTTTTCATAAGAAGCATCTAAAAATAAAGGTGGTTTTCTGGGATTAGAACTTTGACCCTTTTCTACTGCTCTAACCGTTTTGATGAAGGTATCTAGAAGTGCAGTTTTCATATCTCCTTCTGGAAGGCTCTTAATTTGAGCTAACATGTGAGCCTCAATATCAGCATTTCTCACTGAATTATGCATGCAGACTTTGAGTTTCTCTTTTAGAGGAACTATAGAATTTAGAGTAGACTCACTAAAATCATCAGAAACTGTACAAGTACACTCAAAAGGATTGTCACACTTACAAACAGTATTTACAACATATTCATCCACTGAGGAAGAGGACTCATAACCGGAGGAACCACTGGAATCAAAACAAGGGTCTTCAAGGAGATGTGCTTCCAGTTTAGACTGATGGAATGGCCCTTGAGGACAATCATTAGTATCATGAGAAGGATTTCCACACCGATTACAACCAAATTTGACTCTTCTTGTTTCTTCTGCAGCCTTCTTATCTCTGAACTCTTTTGCTCTCTGCTCAATGAAATTTCCTTTCTGTTTTCTTACTGCATCATTGTCAGGACAATAATAAGCAGTGTGCCCTTCTTTCCCACATATCCAACATTTAAGCTTTTGTTTAAGCTCAGTCTTGTGGGTTTTCAAATGGATATCTTTAGGATCATAATATTGGCTTCTTGGTATCCATTTGTATCTTCCTTTGCTATTTCTATCATTTTTATATTCTTTTCTTTTTTGTCTTGGCTTGAGATCCATATTATAAATTCCATATTGTTCGCAGACAGATTTTTGATCAGGCAGATAGGAAGATTTAGACACAGACTTTTGGATTTTTATGCTAGTGCATAGCCCTATCATATTTTTGGTTATAATGGAGTAGATTTCTCCCCAAGTATAGGTCTCATACGGAAGGGAGAATGAATTCTCATTTTTCATATAATCAACAAATCTACTGAGCAAAGCGGCCATATAGACTTGTTTCCATAAAAGATTCTTGCTGTCCTTCACCTCATATATTCTCTGTGTCCACTCTTTATGAAACTGTTCATACTCTGACATTTTTCTGCATTTCATTTTCATTAACACAGTTTCATGTTTATCAGAGATCTTTGTCTCTGTTCCACACCAGTGTTCTAAAATAAGAGTGGTTAAGGCTCCAATCATATTGTTCATGGGTGTACCATCAGCATGATACACAATGTCTCCTTGGTCATCTTTGAGAGTCTCGGCTTCCATTTTTGTAAGCATAAGTGGAGAAGAAGTAATCTCCCACCATTTACTAAGGGAACCAGTGAAGCATTGGATCAGACTTTTGCAGGATTTTATTTCCCCTTTACCCTTCATACACATAATTTTATAGGATACAAACATTCTGTCAATGACTTGCCTGATTTGGGCAACTGACAAATTGTCTAAATTCCATTCCTGATACCATTCCTCGGCATATGATATTCCTTCAGGAACCTTTCCTTTGCCTAGCAAATCAGGAGCAGCAGGCTTATGAGAATGGGGAGGTATCTGTTCATAGGAGGGTTTACGGATGCTCACTAGAGAATGTGGTTCTTCAGGGGATTTCTTAGAACTCTCAGGAGGAGGAGAACTTTCAGGAGGAAAAAATAAAGAAAACTTTTGTTTAGGAGTTGTACCAGAAGGGTTATATATAGGAGGTGAGATTATAGACAAGTGGGGATGAGGTGTGAGAAAAGAGTCTGGAATAGTTTTATCTACTTTTTTCTTGCTAAGCTCGGTTAAGGATTTTACTATAGCTCCGAGGGCTAAGCTCATATCTTCTTCAAGCTCTCTTTTCTCAGACACATTTTTTAAGACTGTATCTACTTTGGTGTCAAGGGTAAAGACCTTGTCATGGATCACATTTACAGCATGAATAGTTGTATTAGTAGATACTTGCAAATCATTTATTTGCTCAGGCTGAACATGTGTTACTGGTTCAAACACCTGAGTTGCCATCCCTCTAAGGGCATTATTTTCCCAATTTAATTGTTCAGACACAGATTGTACTCTTTTATCTCTGCCTGATAATTGGTTTCTAGTATCTATCAATAAAGGAGCAGCCTTGGCAGAATTAGAACCACTTTCCAGGATAATGCTTTGAAAGGGTGGAAAGGTTGTTCTAGATTCTATAGTACTACCATCAGTAGTCTTCCATTTATGGCCAGGTATACTGGAACCTTCTCCTGTGACTTGGACAGCTAGGGACTGGCTTGATTTCTTCCATTCATAGAAAGAAATCCAACAATTATTTTTCTTCATATATTCCTTCCAATTTTCTGCTAATCTTTGTTTTTCTTTGGAAGGAGTGGAAATATGAAACTCTAATAAACCCAATTTCCATAATTTAAATGAGTAGTAAATCTTGCTAATATATTTAGTTTTCATTGGATAATTGTGAAGCACATCAAATATGGTCATGTTCATCAGTGATAAGTATTATTTCCAGATTTAGTTTGAACCTAAATAATTTCTATCATTTGCATACCCATAGGCTCATTTAAGGACCATGTAATAAGAGCTATCTAAGGAAATGTAATAAGAGGTGTGTTGCAATCATATTATACATCACATTACATCATACTTTACAATAATTTTTTAATAGATATATTACAATCTTTGTCTAGGATTGACCCAGTCTCTATTCTTCAATGGTAATGATCCCTATTGTATGTTTGAGATTTAGTATTAAAGCACAAATGCCTTCATCTAACTCTGCAATTATAGAAAATTGTATACCCATAATTTTTATCCAAATGTGTTGGATACCCACTTCAACCAAGTCATAGTAGAAGAAGAATAAGGTTGATTTTGATCCCCCATATGACCTTCATTTGTTCTCACCTTTGATGTCAATAAATACTAAGAATAGTAGCTCCATTGTGAGTGATGATATTATTTTTCACAATAATGATTGATAAATTTCTCCACAAATATTTTTGACCAATCCACATAATTGTTTTCGAGAAATAATCATGTTCCAAGCAACTTTGACCACATCCACACAATATACATCAATGTCATTTGGATTCCAACACCCTTTCAATCTAAAAACTTCCACTAATGTCTTCTTATTCTTTGATTGATTCTTTTGATTCCATTTTATGCATAAGTAATAGAAAATATGTGTTTTTCACACTAGATACATCTTCAATACATTTTTCTAGTTCTCCCCTAGTATGCAAGACATTTTATTGTTACAAAATTACCAAATCCTAGTTTCAAATCAGTTCCAGGATCATAATTTCCTAAGTCTTTCAAGGGCTCGAATTGTTCATATAGTTGTTCACCCAAATGTCATTAGGGTATTGTTAATAACTCTTGCCCCTTTGGAATTTTTATTTTTGTTTTCTTAGTAATGGAATGTATTTCCCATTTTGTAACTAAGATTTTCTATTCTCTAATTATGTGTGTTTTTTTCTTCTAAAGATTGGTTATGGATCAATTGTTGTGGATTTGCTCACTTCCTCTTGGATTGCAAAGAGTGTCTTTAGATCAAATAAGTAATTATAAATGAGATAGCTTAAATTTTTTAGTTTTGTAACTCACAATCAATATTCTTGCATGATTAATTACAATATTAATTGGGAATTTGATTTATTGATCATTAGGTTTAGTGTTGAATATTTTGTCAATAGTTCTATTGATAACATTGTTTTAATTTAGTCCCCGAGGTGTAGGACAGTCGGTGATGGAGTGTGTTGTTAAGCCACTCCGTGATGTTAAAGTCACCGGTTCGAAACCTGCGGGGACAAAAAATCCAACCATGTTAAGGG
>JASDQU010100100.1:180126-193026 GCA_032191745.1 Picea mariana
AAAAAAAACATTGTTTTAATTTATATTTGTGTGTTGTCATTTGACAAATTGTTTTGATGAAAAGGGGGTTGTATTGTTTATATTTTTTTTTTCTGGGAAAAAATTGCAAAATTTTATATCAGTATGAAAAAAAGTTACATTATTTAAGAGCATAAGTTTACAAGAATGTATGTTTTCTCTAGACGATGTTTGACATGAACGGTTGGAAGGGATAACATAACCCTCTGAAAATATTGGTCCAATGCATGTGAATGGGAGATCTCCTCAAGCCTTTCACTCATTAATGAAAATCTTGACGGTTGTTGCATGATGAGATGTTAGCATTAAAGACTAGTAATTGCATACTTAAAAGTGCGAAGGTGGCAGGTACGACGAAGAGAAATTAAGGATTGGATATTTGGTGGACCCGCCAGTGTGACGACCCACGAAAGACATTCCATGTTGTTTTAGAGGAACAATCGGAAGGGATAATATAACCCTCCATAGATCTTGGTTTAATGCGTATTAATGGGAGATATCCTCAAGTGTTTCTCTCATTAATGACAATGTTGGTAGTTCCTACATGACGAGATGTTAGCATTAAATCTTACTAACTGGATATTTAGAAAGAAGTACGAAGGTGGCGGGGACAGGGAAGATCAATTAAGGAATGGTTGATTATCGAAAGCGGTCAGTTGGGCTTCAAAATAGGGTTACAAAGTATAACCAGGAGAGGTGAGGGCCCGATGGTCAAATTGTACAGTCGACGGTCTGATCCGAATGTATGGGCAGGATAACAAGTCTGAAAACAACTTGAGAGGCTCCCACACATAATCGCGGGTATATCCTCAAGTGACCCCCAATATACTATCCGACCACTACAAACAATTGAGCCACGAAGGGATAATCTCCATAACTCACCCAAATGTGACGTCATGCATAACCCCTATGTGAGAGGGGGATCCCATAAAGCCTATACGACAATTAGATTTTCTCTCCCTATCGCAAGATGCTAAGTTTGTTTGATATCTTTGAAAAGTTATCCTTTCAACCTATTCCAAATCCCTACACCTTAAACTAATGTAGGTTTTCTAACAAAGATGTAAAAAGTTTGACAAATTTTTGTTAAGCACTGATTTTAGTGGTTGTTGTTTACACAAAGGTGTATGAGAGTGAAAAATGATGATATTATGACTCAGTTCCCAAAACATGCATAAGAAATGATAATCGATATTTTCTTTCAATGAATGTCTAATTAAGGGAAGGAGAAGGATTTTCCTTTCACTCTCAAATACTAAGATGAAATGAACTCATGCAATAGTACTCAATAATGAATCCAATGAAATGCTAAAATGTTTATATGTGACTGATAACCAGTAGATGTAAAGATTCCTATGCTAATCAGACTTCAAGAGTTGTGATATTTAAACAATCTGGAAGAAAATTTCACATAAACCAAAAGACACCTTTGTTGTGATCAAACAAGAAACAGAAAGCCAAAAACTCAAAAGGAAGGAGAAATATCTTAGAAAATATGACTCAAAGATTAGAAAGAAAAGTACAAAAGACCTTTGAAACTCCTTACAAATTTTTCACTCACTCAGATAAACGAGAAGAAAACGACAAATTGACTCCAAATCATGAAGGACAAAGAATTATTGCAAAGTGAGGAAAAATGTCAAAAAATCCAAACAAAAGAGGATGAATCCTTAGAAAGAAAGGTATTGAAGGCCAATACCTGCATGGGCTGAGAATATGAAACCCTGAGCAAATGCAAAAGGAAAATATTGAACCCAGAAATTGAAAAACTAGAGGGTTTTTCACTTCAAATGGGATAGCGCTCTGGTGTAAGGGGTACCAGAGCACTCCAACACTCTTTGTAAGACCACCAGGGAGTGTTGGCACTCTTCTAACAAGGGAAGGAGAGTTCTCTACTGAAAAATCTCAGAAACATGCCCAGACACTCAAAAATCAAGGAAATTCAGTCAATCAAGGCGATCCTGATGACATAAAGAGGAAATCAAACAAATATAAGAATAAAAAAGACAATGTGGAGAAGATCAGATCAGTGGGAAAAGGCCCAAAACAATATCTTGGAATGGAAACAAAAATTAGATCTCCTCCCCAGTGGAGTCACCAATTTTTGTTGTAGGTGAATCCCCCTGTGGACAAGTGGATTCCCTCTTGGTCTCTAGACTCCTAAGGCCAAGATAGAAAAGTTATTAACATGGACACTGAATTCCTTTTAGATATAATCAAGATAATAAATGAAATAGAAATATAAATACATGTACCTTATTAGCAACGTTTGTCCTTCCAAAGTCTAGCGTGAGATTTGATCCTGAGCTCCCTGATAGGTTCTGTAAAACAAACAAAGGTACAAAAGACACCCTACTCTACTGATATTAGCTCTAACATAGATCCATCTACTACAGAAAAACTTATTTGGAACTGTTACACATTATTTTTGTCATCCCTATGACCGTTAATGATGCAAACCTATTTGTTGCCTTCAGAGGGGTCAGTGGCCTGAGTTCCTGAAGAAAGAAGAGAGAAGAACTTTTCCTCAGAAAAGAAGTTGCATCATCCTTTGTAAAAACCCTATTAAAGAGGATTTTCACAATCTTCTATATAGGCAGGGTGCGAGAATGCCTGATTCTCATAGGCTGCACCATAGTTGGGTTGCGAGAGGTTCACAGGTTACTTTATTAGTAGGGTGCGAGAATGCTCATACATGGGAAAAATGAGCATCTTCTCGATGCTTCTAGAAGGAGAAACTTCTATGGTGAGGTGGCATCTGAATGGTTTTGATCTTACTCACTTTCATGATTTGGTGGGATCATCCTAACCTCCTCGCCTTATCCTCTTCAAATTATAAAAGGAGAGGAGCTCTCATGGAGAAAGTGGGCTTGGATGAGATTATCTTTTCGGATTAGATTGGATTGGATTGAGCTTTAGAGATTGTTGCCTTGGCTAGATGAGCCATTTTGTCAAGATAGATTGTGAATATTATCAGATCTATGCTCTCAAAATTGTTGGAGTGGAAGTGTGCGAGGAAGGAAGGACAATTGGAAGGGACCTTACGACATCAAGGCCATGGTTGTAATATCTCTTTCACATTTAATATGATATAGTAATATGATTCTTTCCTATAAATCTTGTTGTGTTTTATTGTATGACTCCTTGATCACATACATAGGTTTATATTGATTTTATGTTATTACTATCACTTTGGTTGGTTGCATTCTTTTGCAGGTTCACCATTATATGAGCGTTGGAATGGAGCTAGGATGGTGATGGTGAGAGGAAACGACGTTTAAATGGTATGTCACCTATTCCTCTTTAGTTAGTAAATTCAATATCTAAAATGTAAGAAAAGCATCATGTTCTAGTGTGTTTTGTTCTAGATCTAGGTGGATCTAGGGAGATGAGTTAGTGTCTGCACCTACCGATTTATCCGATAACAGGAACAAGCATCAGTTTTAAAGAAACAAGCCAAGCATTGATTATTAATGAGAACAAGTAAAAGTACTTACAATCCTATAAATGAAGGTGCAACATCTTCTTCCAGTTCTCCTTGTCCAACCCTTTTGCTCAAGTAATATCCACTGATTGCTTTGATGGCATCTCACTCATGAGATAATAAGTTTGATGTAATTCTCAATCTCCATTATCAATACCTTCTTATGAGATCATACGTTAGGTATAATTCTCAATCTGCCTTCTCTCTGCATGTTTCCTATGAGATCATAGGTTTCATACCTCCAATCGTTTTCATGTACCTTTCACCATGAGAAGGCATCTTTATATAACCTTATAGAGGCCCAAACACTTGAGAGATATTTGGGATGAGTTGAGGATTCCTCTCCTTCAGTTGAGGATCTCCCCTAAGATCATGCCTTGACCATCTATTCGAATCCAACTGCCTTCAGGAATTGAGGGATTCTTCCCTGATTTGCCTCAACAAACCCAAAATTTGCCCATAATAGGGTATTGCTCCCCCAAAAGGGTGCACAGGGCACTCAGGCACTCCCTAAAAGAGGTTCAGGGAGTGCCAACACTCCCTGATAGTGGGTAGGGGAGCGCTCCTCTCCAAAATTCATTTTTTAGTGGTTCTTTCAATGGAAAAAGGTTTGTACTCCCTGTCAACTGATTTCTCTTCCTCCAAACTAGCCTTTGAGGTGTCTTAAGTGTCTTTGTGCTGTCGTTAGAGGCATGAAATAGGAAAGATGGCAATATGATGTTTGTGACACTTGCAACACTTATAGTCAATATGCGACACTTACAACACTCATAATGACGACACTTGCAACACTATTGAAGTGAGTAATTTTGAGTTGTAACAGTAATTTCATACTTAGAAGTGCAAAGGTGGCGAGTATGACGAAGGGAAATTAAGGATTGGAGATTTAGTGAACCCGCCAATACGATGACCCGTGAAAGACATTCCATGTTGTTTGAGATGAACAATTAGAAGGGATAATATAAACCTCCACAGATCTTGGTTTAATGTGTATTAATGGGAGATCTCCTCAAGCGTTTCTCTCATTAATGACAATATTGATGGTTCCTACATGATGAGTTGTTAGCATTAAATATTACTAATTTCATATTTAGAAATAAGTATGAAGGTGGCAGGGACAGGGAAGATCAATTAAAGAATGGATAATTATCGAAAGTGGTCGAACATGCTTCAAAATAGGGTTACAAGGTATAACTAGGAGAGGTGAGGGATCGACAATCAAATTGTATGTCTTGAAACTTTTGAGTGAAAAATGCATAACATGGAAGAGGGCATGATGGAGCAGTCCAGTGGTCAATTTGTATATCACGAAACTCTGGGTACTATTTGTAGGCCATGGAACATTGGAAGCGCAATCATGAGGCCGCCTATCTGGGAACCCGCAATAAAAAAAGTGGCTAAGTATGGAATATGGAAACAGTAGGCTGAACTCATTTTCGCTAATATATTGAAATTTATAGTAGATATCCCATTACCTAGCAATATCTTTTCTGCATGTTTCTGTTATAGCAATATTTTCCTCAACCTATGCAATCTTGCACATAAGGCCTTTTTCCATTTCCCTATGGAGACTTATCATCTCTGTTTGTAAATCCCAAAGCTAAAAATACATATTTTTCCACATGTAGGCACCTTTCCTACTATACAACATACGTATACGCAGGTTGCACCACTACAACCCACATACATCGAGAAATCCATTTGCTTAAACCCGCATATTTTCATGTTTCATCCTAGGAAATCTATTTGCCTCTCATTCGATTTGCTACAAGGCCATTCCATGTGTTGTCTTTGAGTCAATGCTGCCAAATCATTGGTCATGTCATTCATATGTTCAAGAGAATTCCATCTGAAACCTATATTGAGTCGGCCGTCTGCAATTGTCCATTCTTTCCATGTCGACCTTCCCTGTGTCCGGTTCAATTTGTATAATACTTTGTTTCATCTTCAAAATCTATTACTCATTTTGTTTCATTGATGGGGGATACATCAAGGCCCTCCTGTGATGATTTTTGCTCCGTCGACTTCAGCTCATTATCCGGAATCAAGACTTAGAAATTATTTGGTACCTTGGAGCTTGCATGCCTCAATGGCAGGTTTCCTCGCTTTCGACAGTGGGTTCACATCATTGACTTTTGATCGAAATATTCCATCGGATATTCGAATTCAACTCATTGATTCACACTCGATGGATTGTACTAGAGTACCTTGGGAATCATTGACATCAATGGTGATTTCCCTCGCACTTGTTAACGGTTTCATCAATGACTGGTAATCAAGTGGTTTCTGCCATGTTCGACTTCAACACATGTAATCACATGGTTAGATTCGTACTTTGGGTGACGATATTGAAGACCCTAGATATCATCTCTTTTTATCTAGGTTGCGATGGAGTATGCATAATCTACGACACATAGATCCACTGTGTATGTCTCGTGGCTATGTCATCTCAATTTGAATGTTTTCGCATAGATCCAAAGTGTATTCTTGGTGGCTATGCTATATTTTGACGGCATGGATCCACAGTGTATGATTGGTGGCCATGACCTATGTCTACATTTTCATCCGTCTATGATCTGATTATGGGAATGCCTACCTCAGAATTGGTATATATGATATTCTGCAGATGCTTGGTTGTTCGCAGGTTTTTGATTAGGTGTGCTCCTGGTTTCCAACACACACATGCAGCTTACAAAGTCTTTTGGTTGTCACTGATTCCAACCTCATACTTTGGGGGGCATTCTGTTACCCATGATTTTGGTCGTCATGATGATGTATTGATGATGGTGTACTCAAGCTCTTCATAAGAACTTTCTCCNCTCCTGAGAAAAGTTACTTTCATCTCTTCCCAGAAAACTCATTTTTGAAGAAGGTTCGCAGGCTGCTAGTATATTTGGGTGCGAGAAGGCCTGATTCTCGCAGGATTCTTTAAGCTGGGGTGTGAACTTCTCACACTATGTTGAATAGCCAGGGTGGGAACTCTTTCTAAAGCATGGAAAAAGATGAATTCTCGATGTTTCTATAAGGGAATATTCTAGAAGGATGGGTTGGCATTCGAATGGTTATCCTTGTACTTGATTCCCTGATATTTTGGGATCATTATTATCCAAGTAACTATATCATTCTCTCCTATATATTGAGGGAATTTTCATGGAAAAGGTTAAGCAAGATTCATTGGAGAATTGGTGGAAGAATTGTGTGAAGGACTTAGCATTGAACAACAGCTTGGAGACTCAAGCAAGTCTATCAAGAGGATTTGATCTTCTTCATGCAAGAATTGAGCAAGTGTGTGTGTTGGAGCCAACAGCCATCGAAAGGAAGCTTGCGACATCAAGGTTATCAGGTTGTAATCTTTAATTTCCATTAACATGATACAGTGGCATGTCCCTTTCCCATAAAGCTATTTTCACTTTATTGTGTAATTCCTTGATCATATACATAGGTTGACAGTTGAATATATTGTGCTATCTTCACTTTGGTTGGTTTGTGTTGTCTTGGTCTTGACTTCACAAGAGCACTTGAGTGAAGGGGGAGAAAAAAAGACCCTAGGAAGCGATAATAAGGTATGTTATTTGTTCTTCCTCCTAGTTAATTCAATGGTCAAAACTTAGGGAAAGAGTCATGTTTTGTCCTGTTTTGTTCTAGATCTAGGTGGAGCTAGGGAGATCTGTTAGTGTCTGCACCTACCGATTAATCCGATAACAATATTTCTTCTCCATGGTGAAGTGATCCAAGTCGTTGTTCTGATATCTCAACGAAGCTGAAATTCTGCAAAGTTTCTTTCTGCAATGTTCCATTTGGAATCTCCTGCAATTTCACCCTCTTCTTATTTAACTTTCTAGCTTTCTTTCCAGTGAGCTTCATCTCAGTAGTTATTTTCCCATTTTGATTCCTATTTTCCTTGGATATAGTCACTTATCACTACTGAGGTTCTTTCTTAGGGTTCATGTATACCATGTCTTTTTTATCTGAGATAGAAACTTCAGTCTTTTGTGAGTCCTCTGGCGTTCTAATAATTTCAACTTCCGGGTTCCTAGTGTGATATGGGTTCGATTTGTTCTTCGGTTCTTCAATCAACTGTGCGATCCTTCTGGTCATGAATTCTTTTAACTCTTGTCTCAGTTGTTCTAAAACTTTTTCCTCTTCCTTCTTTCTAGCTTGATCTCTTTCAATACAAGGATTTCCAAGTAACATAGTAAACGGGGCGTTCTCCTCAATGAATTTGATAATCTCAAAAACTTCCTCTGTCAAAGTTCCATTGGCATTCATAGATATCTGAGTGAGCCTTCCACATAGGTTTACCAGTTTTCCTCTGAATAACCCTATTCCTCCTAGAGATGGAGTCATAACAGGCCTCCCTATAGCTTCCCAAGTTTTTTCTGTCATAACATTCACTTGTGTTTCCTCATCCAAAACACAGTCAATGTCAAAGTCTCCTATTCTTACCTCGATGCATTCTTTTTCTTTAAAGATCTCTATTAATCTAATATGTCCATGGTCATTCAAGGTGTCTTTCATCTGTAGTATCATCTTCTTTGATTCTTTCTAGGGTTCTGCTATTTATGGATTTGGTTTAGGGTTTTCTTCATGCAGATTCATTTTTTCAATCTTAGCAATCATTATAGGGCAATCCAATACTTCGTGATCTAGAGATTTGCAACAAAGACAACTAGGTCTTCCACCAAGGCATTCACTAGCTAGATGTCCCGGTCTTCTGCAACTATAACATAGGGTCAATCCTCTCTTTGTTTTAAATGATCCCTAGCCTTTTCTGTACTGGGCACTAGGATCATGGTAGTTAGCCTACAAAAAATTCTTTCTAGGATCCTGCATCCATTTGTTAGTCAAAATAGTCTTTCTATGCATAGGTATAACATATCTATCACTATTCTTATCAGATCTATTCATATCAAACCCTCTTTCATCTAAAAATGCCCTAGTTTTCAAGCTAGGACAAAATATACCAAGAATACCTAGATCCATGCTTTTAGAAACAAAAAATTCTACTAGTCTTACTTTTACAGAGAAAAAAGCTTCAGATCTAAAACTTTCTTACCTTTATCAGAGCACAGAACTTACATATATTACCTATTTTCTGCAGATACGACCTCTTTCTTTCAGGATCCCCCACTTTTTCTTTTCTTAGGGCAGAAAGCATTCAGATTTGGCTTCTTTTCATCAGATCTATCCTTCCTTCTTTATTTATCACAGAGATTTTTAAATCAAGTGGAATATTGTGCACTAGGGTATAGATCCAAACACAGATATTCCAGAGTTTCTAGATCAAATCTTTGCATGAAGTGTTTCTTTCTCAATTCCCAACAATCGCAATTCCAGGTCCCGGTATTGGGCACTTCAACAGTAGATCTATGCACAGAGATTCTCTTTTCTTTACTTCAGTTCCCTACAATCATAGTTCCAGGTCCCGACAATGGAACCATTTGTTGGCATAGAGGGTGTTACACATTATTTTCGTCATCCCTATGACCGTTATGATGTAAACCTATCTGTAATCATTAGAGGGTTCAGTAGCATGAGTTTCTGAAGGAAGAAGAGAGAAGGACTTTTCCTCAGAAAAGAAGTTGCATTTTCCTTTTTAAAAACCCCATAAAAAGGAAGTTCACAGGTTGCTATATAGGAAGGGTGTGAGAATGCCTGATTCTCGCAGGTTGCACCATAGCTGGGTTGCGAGAGGTTTGCAAGTTGCTCTATAGGAAGGGTCCGAGAATGCTTACACGTGGGAAAAACGAGCATTTTCTTGAATATTCTAGAAGGAGAAACTTCCATGGTGAGGTGGCATCCGAATGGTTTGGATCTTACTCACTTTCATGATTTAGTGGGATCATCCTAACCTCCTCACATTATCCTCTTCAACTTATAAAAGGAGAGGAGCTCTCATGGAGAAAGTTGGCTTTGGATTTTGCAGCTTGAAGTTGTTTTTGGCTGGAGATTGTTAGCTTGGTTAGGGTGGCTTTGAGATTTGCTTTGTCAAGATAGATTGTGAGTGGCGATCAGATCCAGGGTCTCATAATTCTTGGAGTGGAAGTGTGTGGGGAATGAAGGACAGTTGGAAGGTACCTTACAACATCAAGGCCATGGTTGTAATCTCTCTTTCACATTTAATATGATACAATAATATGATTCTTTCCTATAAAGCTTGTTGTGTTTTATTGTATGATTCCTTGATCACATACATAGGTTTATATTGAGTTTATGGTATTGATATCACTTTTGTTGGTTGTGTTCTTTGCATGACCATCATTGTATGAGTGTTGGAATGGAGCTAGAATAGCGATGGCGAGAGGAAGCGACGTTTAAATGGTATGTCACCTATCTCTCTTTAGTTAGTAAATTCAATATTTAAAACTTATGGAAAGCGTCATGTTCTGGTGTGTTTTGTTCTAGATATAGGTGGATCTAGGGAGATCAGTTAGTGTCTGCACCTATCGATTTGTCTGATAACAAAATTGGCGACCATACTAGGGAACGGATTGTTTCCTAGTTAGTATAGTTCCCTTCCTTTGATTTCTTGTTTTCTTGTTTCTGAGTCTGTGGGACATCCATCCAGACTCTCTGGATCTAGAAGTTCACTTAGATTCCCTGTCCTTTTTCAAATTTTTCTTTGATTACAGACATTTTCACATTGTACCTCTCTATGGTCTACGAGAATCATTGATGTTCGCACCCTATTGTTCAGTTCAGTGCGAACTTCTCGCACCCTACTAGTGTCTAGCCTGCGAGAATACCTAATTCTCGCACCCTACCAGTGTCTAGCCTGTGAGAATACCTAATTCTCGCACCTTACCAGTGTCTAGCCTGCGAGAATACCCAATTCTCACACTGTACTCTACTGCTAGGCTGCGAACTTGTTTGTAAATTTTTTGGATTGGGTCTTGTCATCTTTTGATGACCCAGTTTTTCTTTGATCAGCTAGATTGAACTTTTGGAGCCTATATTGATCTGTTTACAGTTTTCTTGACATTCTTTGAGTTGCTTTTAGCCATCTTTGCTTTGTTTGGTTTTGAAGGATTACTCTCTTTCTTTGAGTGTCTTTCAATTACAAAGTGTGTGTTTCCTTTATAATTGTTTAGGGAAAGATCAGATTTCTTCTGAATGGTTCACTTTAAAAAAAAACTATTAGTTTGGGTTTCTTTGTCTTAAGAAAGTTCATTATTGCTTTTAGTGAAATTTTTGAAACAAAAAGATTTAATTTCTTGCTTTATATTAGATTGGGGGCATCCTTGCATTTGAAGTAGCGAAATTGCATGATACTTGGCATTGCATGGGGGGGCCATGAATCGTGCATTGGTGTACAGTACCTTTTTCTCATTTCTTGAGAATATTGACATTGATGAGTTTAATATATTTTGGGACATTGTGCATCTGAGAATGATAAATGTTTTCTCCTTCTTGTAGCATAGCTTTCATCGAAATGAAAAGATTGCATCTTCATCTTTTTGCATAACTTTTGAGTCAGTCGAAACACCATATTGTCCATGCCATTTTCCTTTTGAGTAACAACAACCATAAAATAAAGCACTTATAAAAATTGATTAGACATTTTTATTTTTTCTGGTAGCAAACCTACATTAGATTAGCCGTAGGGCTTTGGAATAGGTGTGAAAGATAACTTTCCAAAGATGCAAACAAACATAGTATCTTGTGATAGGGAGAGTTAAATCCACTTACTACATTTTGTCCTCGGAATCCCTTCTAACACAAGGGTCAATCAAAAGGTCGCATTGAGACTAGCAGAGTTACTCACCCTGCTCTGTTGGTCTTGGTGTAGAGATTACGTGTATTATGGGGGTCGCTTGAGAGGTATACCCACAATGATGAGTGGAAGCCTTTCAAGATGATTTCAGGCTAGATACCCTACCCTTGTGCATGGATCAGACTGTCGACTGTTTCCCTAGGCATCACTGTAGTAATTGGTAACCTTAGTTTCCTATATCTCTAGGTTCTTTACAAGAGGTGACTTTGGAGGGGCAAGTCTTCACGGTACCTGGAATCGATGTTGGACAAAATCACTCGGGCTCCTTGGAGGGTATACCCACGATTATGTGTGGGAGCTTGCACCAGGGTGTAAGTCCGTTAAGCAGGTCATCAATGTAACTTTTCCACCCACTCTATCCCAACCTCTTCTTACATTGTTCCTGCGACATTGAATTTCATCACCAATTAGTGTGCTCATTGTGAGAAGGTTTTGTTTGCTTGCTTTCTTATTAGATTTTTAGCGTGTGTTGTTTGTTTTTCCTAGAGGACTCTAGATTGGATATTTATTTAATGGTGTCAGTTCCTGGAATGACCAATGAAGGAACCCCTATTCCAGGGGAACCTTTTATTTTTCCTTCTTATGGAAACATTGGTCCTCCTCATATTGCTACTTTGAGCCTTCCAGGTCTCATAATTGGTTTATCGGTATGGTTGTTTTCCACTCAGGTAATCCTGAATGCAGTTAGTGCTTGAGTCACAAGCACTTCCCCCCACAAAAATCAACCTCATGTTGATCCTTCACCTTCTTCACTAGTAAGGTCTTCTTTGACTTCTTCGCTTGCAAGGTCACCTTCCGTTTCGCCCTCTTCATCGAGTGAAAGTTATGAAGCTAGTAACCCAGTGAATAAGAAGAAGAAGAAAAGGAAGATTAAGAAGAAGAAAGATAAACACGGGTCAAAGCTTCTAGCCACTATCAAACATGTTGGAAAACAACCAGTTACTATTAATCATGCTGGGAGTGTTGATGATGTCAAGATCACCCAAACAACCTATAAGACAAAGTACCCTTGCAGGCTTTGTAAGGGTAGCCATCTTCTTAAGGATTCCCTGGTCTATCCAAGGTTATAGAAGCATGGTGTACATCTCCTTTCCAGTCCACATTGTGACCTCTGAACAACATGTTGATTACCCCCCGTCAAGTCGTCAACATACCATTGGGAAGAAGAAAAGTAGAGTCAAGTTCCCATGCATGATATGCAAAGGGAGTCATCTCACTCACCTTTTCCCTCATATGGACGAAGCCTCGAAATTACTGGAAGACATGACTATTTCACAAACTCAACTTCCAGTTGCTTATTGCAAGCTTACTCTTAACCCCCCTATAGTTGATGGAATGATCAATCCGATCCTTTCCCTAGTTAGTCCGGTTGGTCAAGTAGTCAATCTGGTCATGTCTTTGGTTGAACCAGTAGACCAAGTGGTCGATCCGATCCCATCCTCGGTCGATCCCACTCTCCCGTTAGAGAGTGAAACCCAAGCGGTCAATCTGTTTCCACCTGTCGACCCCATTCTCCCCTTGGAGAATGAAACCCAAGTGGTCAATCTGATCTCTCCATCAGTCGATCCTACTCTCCCACTAGATAGTAAACCCGATACTTCCCATGTTTTTCTCATTGATACAA
>JASDQU010100100.1:193914-206931 GCA_032191745.1 Picea mariana
TTAAATAATTAAAATAACAATTTTTATGTTTTTGACTGGAGCATGTGACACTATAATTAGAGGCATGCCAACGGGTACACAAGGTTATACTTCATTACCAAATATTCTATTTTATAATTTAAATATTTTACAAATTCTAATTTTGATTAAACTTTTAATCAAATTAATATAAATCATCAACAATATGATATAATTAGACATTTTTCTTTTCATAAATTAAAATGTACATTTTTTAATTTTAAATTATAAAATTAATTATAAAATAAAAAATAAATATTTTACAAATTTTAAAAATTAATTGAGGAACTTAACCAAATAATGTAATCTAAACCGTCCTAGAGGAGTTTGGAGTTTTTCCATGAGAAGTGAGGAGTTGCATTTGATCATTTACTTAGAAATGCACATTTTATTGTAAATTTAAAAATGGTTAAAGCTTTTAATTATTATTTTATGATAAATATAAAAAATAATAAGTAATATACTGTTTTAGAATTGTTTTTAGACAAAGAAAAAGTTTTATATTCCAAAAATGAGTATATATATTATTGTCCTTAGTTACTTATTGTTTTTCATAGTGTTTTTAACGTCTTTCTTTACTACCCATTTAACTTTCCAGTTGAACTTGTTATCATACTTTGATTACGTGCCCAGGAGGAAGTGCCTTAAGAACAGTGCCGAGAAACAGTTCAGTGACAGGAGGTTTTAAAGAGCGGGCACCATAGCCAGGAGGTTTTGCCATAGACAGTCTCACAGCCGGTCAGTGATAGAACTAGAATAAATTTTTGATCCGTATCATCTCTGTATAATCTTTACTCGATCCTGTTCTCCTTGTTCTTCCAACCAATCTTTAGTCCTTTCCGCACGCACTAGTGCTAGATCAGATCAAATATTTTTAACAAAATATTTGACATGTTCATGTCAAACTTCCTTGATCGAGATAGGTAAAATATTACTATTTTACGGGACTTCAGTCATTTCATATTTATACATTTTAACTTTCCATTGAATTTGTTATCATACTTTGATTTCACATACCCATGCTTCAGTCATTTCATATTTATACATTTTTGTAGAGAAAAAATAACATGAGAGTTAAAAAAATTATTAAACATATTGTTAACATAGTTAAAATATCTTTAAAATTATTAAACATATTGTTAATATATTTTTAAAATTATTAAACATATTGTTAATATAGTTAAAATTATTAAATATAGTTGTTCTTCAAAAAATTATTGCGAGATAAAAGTACCTTTTTTTTCAAGGACAAAGCTTCTTTTGAGAGTTTATCCAACATTGTATTGAGCTTGTCCCCGAGGTGTAGGACAGTCGGTGATGGAGTGTGTTGTTAAGCCACTCCGTGATGTTAAAGTCACCGGTTCGAAACCTACGGGGACAAAAAATCCAACCATGTTAAGGGTTGGTGTGGCTCAGGCCGGGTGCGATCCCCGGGTGATTTTGACGGGCTTAGATGCCCCTGAGTCGCGGTTTCTCAAGCCACAGGTTAATCGCGTACCCAACAGGTTCCGCACAAATTAACAAACAAAAAAAAACATTGTATTGAGCTCCCAGAAAATGTGAGAAAAATAAGACCATATGTGTAATGTCCCCATTATAATCCTCATTTTAATTAATGTTTAATGTAAATATAATTTGTGGCTATGACCAAGTGATGTATATGCGGATTGTATTTCTAAGTTTTAATAATAAAATGTGATGCCAACTATTGGGGGATATGGACAGAGATAGGGTAATTAATCCATAAGAGAGGGGAGGGTCTAAGAGAATGTCTAAGAGGGGTCCAAGGGGAAATTACCCATGTCTATTAAATTCGTCCACATTCCTAAATTTTTATCATTATATTGACGGACAAATTTGACATGTCGTCAACTGGAAGAATAGATCCGGTTCGGGGTTGTCTAAATAACCCAAGCCGTTTGGTGTAACATATTCTTACGGGTTTAATGGCTCCGTTAGCCAACTAGGGTCCTAAAGATAGAAAAATGAAATAAACTAACTAAAGAAAAGATTCTAACAATCGACACAATAATTACAAATATTTATTTAAGAATGTGAATATACAAATGATTATGAACAGTTTATATGTTTACAAGGTTTGCATGAAATCTTGCGAAAATGATTGTTTGATAAAGTTTCTGAATCAAATATGAACACCACTTCTTTTTGGATTTTTTTTTAAAGATATTAAACGTATAAATATTAAATGAATACGATTGAAACAATGATGCAAAAACAATCAAAGTTAATTAATGTAATCATCGTTTCATTCATAAACAACTTAACTAAATAATACACAGAATAACTTGTAGTTGATCAACGAAACTGGTATTATCTTTCTGTGTTGTATGAGCTCATGCCTGTACTTTTGTTAAGAGAAACCTGTAACAAAAAAATACTATCACTTCCAGAATACATTCAAAGAAGTATTTGATATTGGAGTAAATTAATAACAACAGAAAGACATCCAATTAAAAAATCTTGTGATCTTAAGATGATCAATATTTAAGAATGAGAGAAAACTCAGATCTAATATTGACTTTATCCAACATTTAACATTGAGAATAAATTAAATAATGATCAAATGATAAATCAATCACACATAAAAAATGGAATAAGAAATTATGGACAACATATAACATTTAACAGTATGAAAACATCATATGATGACAAGCTAAAGATAAAATCAACCATAATAACATTGTCATAATACAACAATAATGAAAGAACGAAATGGAATAAGCATCACACAGGTATAAAGCCAAAGATGAATTGTTTTCCCATATTCTTTCTCAAAATCACATGCCCATATTGTAGTCCTAGAAGAATTTTTAAGATAATATACTCTTAAAGATTGAAAAAATTAATACATAAATGATAACAATTAACCATGTGCTGATAAAACACACTAAAGCTAATTTAAATCAATGCATAATCAATTATTCAAAGAATATGAAGATATTATAATGAAAATAAAACCATTTTACTCACAGGACAAAAACCATTAAGCAACCTAGAATTCTATATTCTTCTTTGAAAATACTCATCCATTCTCCCAAAGATTCCAACTATCCGTTACTCCATTTGAAAAGAAGAAAAGTTTACAAAATAAATAATATACAAAAGATAAAGGATTAAAATCCCCTTCTCCAATTCTTGGATCCCTGCTTTGAACTTTCTCATATATTTATACAATGAGTGAACAGTCTAGGTGTCACTATTAATTTTCACCACCTCAAATTTGTCTCGTAAAGAGACATCAATATCTCTCAAATCGTGTATTTTTTGGGAAAATTTCTACGTGGAAGGTAAATGGGTCCATTTGGGTTCTGGGTTTTCAACCGTTTCTTCAAACTCCTCATGGTTTGGCTGCAATCAGTTCTGCAAAATAGTCTATCTGATCTCGATGCCTTTCCAAATTTTATCCGTTGTTGCTTATAAAATTATTTGTATGAATCTAATATTATTTTTGAATCAATCATCTTGAACGTATTTGGATAATAAAATCAAGCCATGATCATATCTGTATCAAATATTTGATAATAGAAACCTGTGAAACAAAAATTAACCTAAATTAATAACCTAAAAATTGTGAATAAAACAAAATCTAGAACAATAAAATAAAAAATGAATTTAAATTAACCATAAGTTCTAAATAAACATTATTTATAATGATTTTAAAATTCTAGAAGCTTCAAGATAATGGAGAAGAGAAAAATATTAATTTTGGTTTTTTACAAAATCAAACAAATCATAGATAACTCTTTTTTATTTTTTATTATTATTATGAGATGCAAAATGAAAAAATAATTTAATTAATTAATATCACCAAATGATTTTATGAAAATGAGAAACCAACCAAGATATTATTTGATGAAGTATTGAACACATTATTCAAAATAGTCAAACTTGCTAATGAACAAAAGAATGAACCCATAATCATAATTTAAATGAAAGTAAACATTTGATAAAAATTAACGTTTTTGTTTAAATTGAGATTTTTGTGCTCGTTTCTAACTTTTGACATATACTCTTCTAATGAATGTCTCGTACTATAGTGAATATTTTAATTTTGTCTCAAAGCAAGCCAAGGTATGGAACTATTTGAAAAGGTTGATTCTGTAGCTCATTATAATTATCAAGATTCTAATGGGGGCCCTTTAAATTTTGTAAAAAATTAGGGGGAGTTGTTGGGGCCCAACAAATGGAGACTTACTAGGTGAAACAATTATCTCTGATCTGGTAAGATTTCATCTCAGGAATAAAGTAATAAGACTTGAAAAATGATTTAAGTTCCCTAAAATAAATTCAATCCGAGACCATATAGTATTATGATAAGCTCAATGTTATAACCAGACAATAGAATTTTCTTTGTAGAGGATTATAACCTGAAATAATGTCTTAATCAAGGAGTCATGATGTTTATAAAAGAACTTCAATACCGTTGACAGAGCCACTACTGCCAGCAGGTGTCCATAGCCTTGACATGGATGTCATTTAACCCACTCAAATGCTTTAATCCCATCCAATAGTTGTATCCACATGATGTATACTTCCATAAAAGTTAATTTAAAAACATATACCTGCTACCTCTCGACCTGACATTGCTTCGCTGCTAGTAGGCCTGTTCAGTACCCCGACGAAGTTGTCTTGGTATCATGTGTGCATTTACCCACTGCCAGCGAGCCTGTTCAGTACCCCGATGGGTTTACACACACTTCCCACACTTAAGTGCTTCCAACCCTCTTATGCAACTTTTAAATAATAATACAATTATAGATTTCTTGATGACAAAGAGAGCGGGGTGATACTAGAGGTTAATTGCATTATAGGTGAATAGTTTATTTATTTTCTTTCAAAACTGGAAGTTTTATCATGGTTTAGAGATTTTAGATTTCCTTTAAAAAATCATCTAGAGAATGGGAAAGCACTTAAAAGTGATTCCTTAAGAATATGGACAGCGTAAAAAGTTTAAAGATCATCATAATTCTCAAAGATTTAAACCACATCTCTGGTGTAATACTCTGACAATGACAATTTGAGGGCAAAATGAAAGTGACAATTGACTTAGAAATCAGTTGTCTGAGCTATATCTTGATATCAAGACCTCTTTGAAATATTTCAATTTGCTTGAGAAACACAAATCTTAAAATAAATGTTCCCTTCGACAATAGTTTTTTTATCAGAAATATATTGATTCAAAAAGACAGATAAGAAGAAAACTCATTCAAAGAAATCAAAGAAATCAAAGAAAACAAAAAAAACACAACAAACCAAATCAAATTTTATTAATGGGATTCAAAATCAGAAGTACACAAAATAAAAAAAGAAAAAGTAAACTTTTTAGGAAACGATTTTGGCCAAAGATAAACTTGAGCTTTTGGATCCACTAGCATCTCACTATAAAATAAAGGAAGAACTAAACCATATAAAATATCATGTGTGAGCAAGTTCTTTTCTTAATATAGTGATGCGTGAGATGCTACTTTGACCAAGTATTATTATTAAAAATAAAAGAGACTAAAAGAAAATAGAAAAATCCTTATTAAGATGAGTGCAGTTGTATTCGTGGCACTTTGGGTCAGGGTTGAATTAACAGTTCAAATTTACTTATCTCTTTACTTTCCATTTAAAATTTTCATGATGATACTGCGTTTTTGAAAAGAAATATTCAACGAAAAACAGAGAGAAAAAGATTTAAAGTGGACTTCCCTGAAAAAATTCATATTATGGTTCTCTTGGTGTGCCCTCTTGTGTTCATAACTGCATTATTACAAAGAGAAACACTGAGAAATAAAACTAAAAGAAAACCTACTCCTAAACCTACTCTAACTACTAAACAAATAAAAAGTACTAAGTGAAGTCATGGTTCCAAAGTAGCCATCAGAGTAACTCCAATCCTGCAATAGAAACAAGTTCAAATGTTACTAACAAGGATGGTAGTATATCGAAAAATAACAAAAATATATCATACTTACCTTTATCATCATCATTTAAAAACAAAGCAAGCATGACCTTACCATTCCCTTGAACATTCTTTTTGTATGAATCCTTCAATCATTCTGCAATTTTGTCATTATATGGGTCACAAAAATATGAAAAATTGAGATTATGGGGACTTGACATAACCATCGGCCTAAATCGAAGTGCCCCATCCTCCTGAAAATTTTCCTTTTGTTCCATATTTTCTCCATCTGGAGGATATAAAATGAGTGTGTTCAAGTTACCTCCTTGATCTCTAAATAAAACGAAGATAATCTTACCATTACCTTGGAACTTTTCGAGATATGAATACTCCAACCAATCTGCAATACTATCATGATACATGCAATTACTGACATGGGATGGTTTGAAAGAATTCACATGTGACAAATATTCCTGGTGAGAATAAAGTATTAGACTATCAGGGAAAGAATCTTGTAAAAAGGTCGGATCAAGGTGGCGAGAACTTATCATGTTTCTCGATCGGAAAAGAAATGTATCATTCTCTTTAAACTTTCCATTGAGCTTAAATACTTCAAGATTAACTATTTGAGGTGGACTAAATGGAACGAACAATATTTTTGAATAATTATCATTGGTAATAATATTTGGCCGATTATACTTTTCAACCTCAAATAATTGATCATGGAAAAATCTAGATTCTTCTTTAATCACAAATTGAGATGAATCAATGGAAGATGCAATTTGAGACTCTTTCAAATCATTTCTTGATTTACCCACAGATAATTGATGAGAATAATAATTGATATGTTCATGGGTAGAATTATTTTTCTCTTTATCTTCTATTCGGTAATCTCTTTGTACTTGATTATATAATGTTGAATTCTCTCCAATGCAATATGGAACATGCAATTGCACAACATTAGCATAAAAAACATCGGGGTACAAGGAATAATATGTAGAAGAATTGAGGAGACGAAATGCATCTCTTGAAATGATAGGTATATACGTTTCAAAATATGGTTTTGTTCCCTCTCCTTGTATAAACTGATCAACCTCTGTTGTATTCTCTTTTAAAGAATACGAGACAATTTCTAAGAGACAATTTGGTTCATTATGTAAGGGAAAATTTGAGAGCAAATCACTAGACATAGAAGGTGATTAACAGTCTTCCTAATGATTTTGTCTCCCACTGATTGATCATGGATCTATTCAACTAAATTTGGGGAAGATTTATCGTCCACATGATTATCAACTTCACATTCAGCCTCTTTTTACTTTAGAAACTGTTATACAATCTATGAGAGTGTGACAACTGTCATCTTTTAAAGTAAAGGTTCCTTCTTCGACAGGAGGAGACATTGTTTGCAAAGAATAATTAGATGTGACAATTGCATTATGTGGTTCATGATTTACCAAAATGAAAGAAGTCGACAAAAATTGTGGTGCTTCAAAATCTTCAAGATCAACATGAAAATTTGAACCATATTGAGATTAAGTGTTAGTGCTCAACTCAGATTGGTTAACAATTAATTGATCTTGCTTGTCTGAGAGAGAAACGAGATATTCAAACCACTCATTAATAAGCGACATTTCTTTCAAAGGGAATCTAGTACAAACATGGATTAGCCTAATTCCAAAATCATTGAATGATTCACCATTTTCTTTCCTTTAGCAGCTTAATTCTTTACTTAATTCATCATAATCATAGTTGCTAAAATCTAATACAAACTCAGACAAAGAATGAATAGAATTAGCCTGAAAAGATTCAAACCAAATTTTAACCCGACCTTAGAAAGTGAGAGCGAACAATCTGCATGTAACATTAGAATCGATGATCTTATGTCTTAAACACTTATAAAAAAAATTAGAAATATGGTCTATTGCAGATGTGTTCCCTTCACCATCAAAGGTGAGTTTTGAAAAGAGATCAACTATCTTGTTGGAAATAACTGGTAGTGAGACATTAAAAGCATGTTCTGACACAGTGATTTGGGCAGAAGCCATTAAGAATTTGAAGAAATTGACTCCAAATAGTTAGCCTGCCTTGTAGTGCATTATAAGATGATACATAAGAAAGATTTATAAATATGGAGTTATGAAAGGTTGAGGGGTGAAACATTTATTCATTAAATCAACCACGACCCTCCTTCTAGTGCCATCAACTGGAAGAATAGATCTGGTCTGGGGCTGTCTAAATAACCCAAGTTGTTTGGTGTAACCTATTTTGACGGGTTTAATGGCTCCGTTAGCCAACTAGGGTCCTAAAGATAGAAAATGAAATAAATTAACTAAAGAAAAGATTCTAACAATCGACACAATAATTACAAATATTTATCTAAGAATGTGAATATACAAATGATTATGAATAGTTTATATACAATTTACAAGGTTTGCATGAAATCTTGCGAAAATGATTGTTTGATAAAGTTTTTGAATAAAATATGAACAACACTTCTTTTTGTATTTTTTTTTAAAGATATTAAATGAATATGATTGAAACAGTGACACAAAAACAGTCAAAGATAATTAATGTAATCATCGTTTCATTCATAAACAACTTAATTAAATAATACACATAATAACCTGTAGCTGATCAACAAAACTGGTATTATCTTTCTGTGTTGTATGAGCTCCTATCTGTACTGTTGTTAAGGGAAACCTATAACAAAAAAATACTAGCACTTACATAATACATTCAAAGAAGTATTTGATATTGGAGTAAATTAATAACAATAGAAAGACATCTAATTAAAAAATCTTGTGATCTTAAGATGATCAATATTTAAGAATGAGAGAAAACTCAGATCTGAATATTGATTTTATCCAACATTTAACATTAAGAATAAATTCAAGAATGATCAAATGATATATCAATCACACATAAAAAATGGAATAAGAAATTATGGACAGCATATAACATTTGACAGTATGAAAACACCATATGATGACAAGCTAAAGCTAAAATCGACCATAATAACATTTTCATAATACAACAATAATGAAAGAACGAAATGGAATAAGCATCACACATGTCTAAAGCCAAAGATGAATTGCTTTCCCATATTCTTTCTCAAAATCACATGCCCATATTGTAGTCTTGGACGAATTTTTAAGATAATATACTCTTAAAGATTGAAAAAAATAATACATAAATGATAACAATTAACCATGTATTGATAAAATAGGCCAAAGATAATTTAAATCAATTCATAATCAATTATTCAAAGAATATGAAGATATTATAATGAAAATAAAACCATTTTACTCGCAGGAAAAAAGCCATTAAACAACCTGGAATTCCATATTCTTCTTTGAAAATACTCGTCCATTCTCCCAAAGATTCAAACCATCCGTTACTCCATTTGAAAAGAAGAAAAGTTTACAAAATAAATAATATACAAAAGATAAAGGATTAAAATCCTCCTCTCCAATTCTTAGATCCCTACTCTGAACTTTCTCATATAGTTATACAATGAGTGAACAATTTGGGCGTCACTATTAATTTTCTCCACCTGAAATTTGCCTCATAAAGAGACATCAATATCTCTCAAATCATGCATTGTTTTGAATACATTTATATGAGGAAGGTAAATGGGTCCATTTGGGTTCTGGGTTTTCAACCATTTCTTCAAATTCATCATGGTTTGGCTGCAATCAGTCCTGCAAAATCGCCTGTCTGATATTGATGCCTTTCCAAATTTTATCTGTTGTTTCTCATAAAATTAATTGTAGCAATCCAATATTATTTTTTAATTAATCATATTGAACGTATTTGGATAATAAAATCAAGCCATGATCAGATATGTATCAAATATTTGATAATAGAAACCCGTGAAACAAAAAGAAACCTAAATTAATAACCTAAAAATTGTGAATAAAACAAAATCTAGAACAATAAAATAAAAAATGAATTTAAATTAATCATAAGTTCTAAACAAACATTGTTTATAATGATCTTAAAATTCTAGAAGCTTCAAAATAATGGAGAAGAGAAAAAAATTAATTTTGGTTTTTTACAAAATCAAACAAATCATAGATAATTCTTTTTTATTTTTTATTATTATTATGAGATGCAAAATGAAAAAAAGAATTTAATTAATTAATATCACCAAATGATTTTATGAAAATGAGAAACCAACCAAGATATTATTTGATGAAGTATTGAACACATTATTCAAAATAGTCAAATTTGCTAATGAACAAAAGAATGAACCCATAATCATAATTTAAACGAAAGCAAACATTTGATAAAAATTAACGTTTTTGTTTAAATTGAGATTTTTGTGCTCGTTTCTAACCTTTGACATATACTCTTGTAATGAATGTCTCATACTATAGTGAATATTTTAATTTTGTCTCAAAGAAAGCCAAGGTATGGAACTATTTGAAAATGTTGATTCTGTAGCTCATTATAATTATCAAGATTCTAATGGGGGCCCTTTAAATTTTGTACATTTAGGGGGAGTTGTTGGGGCCCAACACATCATTATGTATTAAAATATGTTTTCTAATTAAGTTTCCTCAAAGATAATCTTTGAATTCATGTAAGAGGGTGGGAATGATAAGTCACATCCCATAGTTATTGGGAGCATGGGGGCTGAGTACAATCAACTTGGGGAAGTATGTCAGTAAAAAATGTGAGCCAAAGGAAAATAAATTGGTATGGGAAGTTACAATAGTTTTGGACAATAAATGTTTGGCATGAACAACAAGGAGAGAGAAGAAAAGAGGAGCTTGGAGCTAGTGAAACCATGGAGGGAGAATTATGGAGCATGTTGAAGTGTATTTGGAGTAGAATACTGAATTTTTGGGTTGTCATGTTTGAAGAATGAACTCCCTTCCAATTTGAACTGTAACGACAAGTGTTTGTTGTTGTTGCTAGTAGTTTTCCTAGCAGTGAGATCACTTGAGTTTCTCGGTAGAGAGATTCCTGGTTACTTGTGTCAGAGAGGCCCTGACAAACAAATGGGATGTCTGAGAGACTAAGATTAGTGAAGGGGTACATTCCTTGGGTTGGGCAAGTTGAGAGGAAGAGAGCTAGTGGAAAATCTGAATACCTGTAGGAGAATTCTAGTGGGTTGTGGAATTTCTAAGTTGTGCATAGACAGTGAGAGACCACCCTATTTTCTAGATTGCTAGACCATATAGGGGGTGACTTCTTGTTGATATTTTAAACAACAATTCTATGGTTGGATGGAATATCATTCCCAGGCAACTGGTTGCACAAATCAATTAAAAGATAAGTGTTTTATTTGTTTATGTATTTATGAGATAAGTTGGTCTCTCCCCTCTGTGGTTAAAAATGATTTATACGTTGTTGTATATGAGTTTATTAGTTGCATTCATGTCATTTTTATCATGTTGTAGATGCATTACATTAATGGTAAGAGACAATAGTTAAATTTGGTTGTAATTCGTAGTTGTTAAGCTACAAGAAATTAGTTAGTTTTAAAATTTTAATTTCTATGAATTTTTCACTCATAATGGTTCTTAGTTGGGTTGGGGGACATTACATTATGGTATCAAAGCCTCTTGTTCAAACATCAGGCTTGTATGGTCAAGGACGAGGAAGAATTGGGAAAAATTACTCTTACACATTTTAGTTTGTGTGAATTTGGCGAAAACAGTGAAGAAATAGAGGAATCCCCAGATTCATGAGCACAATTCGAGTTTAAATGACTCAAAAATTTCTAAGAGGTTTAATGGAGTCAATATGCAGAGTTGTAGAGTTAAATTTTGACCTAGAAGGTCAAAATTCTTGTTTTAATGGTCGTTGTAGAATTGGGCAAAGTTTGAAGAATGGACAACCAAGATTGCGTTTGATTTCAAGATCAACAACCCATATTCATTTTAATTAGTTTAAAAAATGATAAGGTTTTCGAAGTTTGGCAAGGTCTAGTAGATCAAAGATCGATATTCATTTTTGGATGTTGGGAAAATGAGATAGATTGATGGTCTAGATTCATTTTTTACCGTTGTGTAATGTACCTAGCCCCGAGTTGGGTCATGTCACTACTAAAACAACCCAATAAAAATTTTAGATACCAATTTAAAATGTGGAAGTAATACACAATATGCCATTCAAGATCGTTCAGTTTTCCATGCTAATTAAAACATTAATACATCTACTCTAAATGTGCACAGTAATAAATAAGTGAAAGTCACATGAATCAACCATAAAATATAGATTTATATACATCATTTTTCTCACAACAAGTAACATTTAACTAAGATAATTAGAGTAACTTGCACAACAAATATATCAACATTTAACATGGATAAAAACAACACATAAGTACACTTATCTTAATGAAATGTGTAATCCAGTGTAGAGTGAAAACATTTCTCCTAACTGTAGCCTTTTTATTCTATATCTCAACAACAAGACACCCTTGCATTGGGGCTATGAATCCACAAGAAGCGGAGGTCCCTAAGGTTGGCTAATGTACCACTTTCAATAGTTAAACTCTCAACTAATTCCAATCCAGTAACACACTTCCTCTCAACTTGCACAACCCAAGGGATCAAATCCTCCTTCACTGTTCATATTTGCTCAGGCCTTTCCACTCCCCTACAGGGTTTCCAACATAGGTTGGACAAGAATTCTACTTTTTGGGACTTCGAGGATTCTACTGTTGCAACACCAATTCACTCAACATCCAAAACACATGTTTCTTGGATGAATTTCAAATAACTCATCGCTCCTAATAACATGACCTCTTTATCCATGAAATTATAGCTCCAAACAACAACCAAACATGCCCACAATAGCTATCTTCAAGCTTCAATACTCAGAACTCAATTGCTGGCCAAAAAACTCCATGCAAAAAACAACTCTCTATGCAAAAACATGAATGTGTAAAATTTGGTCCCCTACCCACAAAAATTTCTTCTCTTTCTCTTGCTTGATTGACTTTCACTTTTCTTGAAGCTGAGTGTACTCATCCCCCATGCTCTCAATAACTATGCGAAGTGAATCTCACACTAACTCACATGAATTCAATGATTGGGATCGAGAACACTCAATAACTAATGAAAGGTTCATGGAAATGA
>JASDQU010100100.1:207007-250955 GCA_032191745.1 Picea mariana
TAACCCCTACCCTCTCTTGTTGATACTTATCCCCCAAATGTTTTTCCATGTCCATCTGCAACTGTCAATACATTTTATTCATTATATATCCAATTTACATAATTTATTTATTACCTCGTTTTATCTCTCGACCATATGCTATATTGATCTAGGTGGGTATCACTAGCCACCCACCTATTTCAACTAGCTCAAAACAATTTTTTGGCCAGTTATGTTTTATAGTAGTTTATCGGGTCCTAAACTTTTGGGGCCACTTTGAGGGTCTAAACGATATTTTTTCACGATCGGGAACCTAAATTAAATATAAAGGCTCTTATAGAGCCCCCATACCCCTAAATGAATCTCCTCATTGATACCTTTCCAACGAGCTATCGTGCACCCCAAACAAAGATCGTATGCCAAATTTACTCTTCTAGGAAGTTGATACACAAAACTACCCAAAACGGGGTCGACAAAACTGTTGGTTTTTCATCTTTCGGGGTTAGGGTTTTGGATTTAATTTATGTTAAAAAGGTCTTTAGAGCCTCATTGTAACAATTATCTTCTTGCAAATGAATGTATCCATTACATCTCTTGTCAGAGATAAGCTGCCACCATTCTAGCAAGTCTTTCACTTTGCAATTTTACAATTCTGTACATTTCACTCATTAATAGAAATTGTGTATTACTGTATCTTTATGTTTATGGTTATATTTATGATATATATCTATTATATTATTGGATATATGATATATATCTATACATTTATTTCTTATATCTCAGCTCTCATTTCGTGCCGAAAATAATTCAGATCATATATTTACAATATACATCACTTGACTCTCGACCATATATGACATATACAATATATATATTGCTAGTTTGGGTTTTGAAAATGGGGATGTTACATGTTGGGAGGTTGGATCTGATCGATGATCACGATTTGCTTTCGGAGCTTAGAAACTAGAGAAAATCGATGGTTGAGACTCATCAGTGGAGTTGAGTGAAGTTTGATGGATCAATCGTTGAGATCATTTTCAATGGTAGATTGACAGTGCTAACTCATCTAGGATTTGGTTGAAAATTTATGAGTGTTTTTAGTTGGCCAAGAGAAATTTTCGATGACCCATGGTCGAGTTGTTCGTTTTAGCAAAGTATTTTGATCAATCAAGATAACGTATCGATCATCGATGGTCGGTAGATTTAGTGGTGTTCACTCGAAAAATGAATCACCAATGGTTAGGTTGGCCATTTTGGTGAGGTGTGGTTCATCGAAGAGAAACAATCGATGGTCGATGAATAAAAGAGAAGGGTGATCTATTTCATGCCACGTCATCATACATGTGTCATGCCACGTCATCCAATTTAACACCTCAGGATGATGTCTCATGCCACATCAACATCCATGTGTTAGGTCATGTCAACAGTTGCCATGTTAGCCAAGGAATGTCTGAAGTCCAATGGTTGGTTCAGCCAAATTGGAGAAGTTTTTTTGTATGCCAACAGGTATAGTCTAGGGTCGATGATCGGGTTGGACAAATTGATAAGAAGTTTCATCCACCAACGAAAATTGTTGACGATTGATGGTCGATGGTCGGGTTGGGTCCGTCGGTTTAGTGAAGTATTAAAATTTAATTTCCAAAGGAAAGGGATAATGGCTTACGGTCAAGTCAAAAATTTTGAAAAAGTGTTGATGTGTCCAAAGGAAAACATCGATCATCTATCGTCAATGGAGCTCAGATCAATGGTCCATATTGCTTCAAGATGTCGATTGATGATGGATATTGATCTGCAGGGTTTGGAAAATATTAGCGGATCAACGACTCATATTTCACCCGATTTGAGATATATTACTTAGATTTAAAGGTAGTTATAACAGTAAAACAATGATTTTTCTACTTTTTTTGGAGGGATTTTTAAGGTCATGAACTTGCGGGATGATTTTGAGGCCCTAAACGACATTTTTAAGCAATCAAAATCCACAAGGATGGAATGTACCTTTGGTACACTATGTCTCTACAACTTAAATAAAGGAACGCGAAGAGAGATTTCCAACAAGATCCTCTAGGTGCAAAACAAAGCTCATATGAGAAAGTTACGACTAAAATAGTTAAGGCAAAATTTTAGCACAGGTTACTTCTGGAGAGCATAACTCATTTCTCAGAAATTTGTTTGAGGCACATGAGTATTCTATGGAAATATTATGAACCATAGAATACATACATGGAACAATATTTGGATCTAGGTATGCAAAATATGCAGGAAGAGAAAGAAGACACTTGTAACATATAGGGGTAAAATGGAAAAAAATGTCTAAACTTCTTCGGACCATAACTTCTAGCTCAGAGCTTAGATTTGAGAATACAAATAGTCGCTAGAAAGGTATTGATGAGGTGAAGGAATTTATCCACCAATAATTTTGAATTAGGTGCTACAATGTTATCAGAAAGTAATAAATTAATTTATGCAGTAATAATTGAGTGGAAATACAACTTGTGAATATTGTAACTTTTCGTTAAGAACTCAGAGTGAGGCATGAGTACAATCATTGGAGAGATGTTTTAGAGAGGAATATGTATAAGGAATCATATTTTGACTTAGTACATTGTGTCCTTCATAAAATCAAATGAATAATAACTTGTATTCTAATTAATGAAATGTTTTATAGTATGCATGTACTAATAATAACTATTACATGGACATTTATTGCAAAATTAGAGGTACATGAAAATGAATTTGGTTCTTATATGAGGAATGGAGTTATGGAATATGACCAAGAATATTACATCCATGAGGAAGAAATAATATGTATGCATGTCAGCATGGGAAATGCTGAGTTAGAGTCAAATGGAAGGAGATATAGGTATGATCCCGCAACTACGAGAAGCCTGCATAAAGTGCAAAGCTATAGGAAAGATAATGAAAGGATTATAAAGGCTCAAGAAGAGATACTTTCGAGATTGAATATATTTCATAAGCAGGTTAAAAAATACTTTGGCACCAATCAAGTAGCTAGTTTTAGAAAAGTGACATCATCCAAATCCCATAGTAGAAAGGATAATCACAACAATGACATGCAGTTAAGAATCATGAGTAGGTGCCATTATTCTCTAAGGAAATCCACTAGAAGAAATCATGAAAGTTTAGGGCTAGGGAGTAGCCCAAGTGTGTCTCATGTTAAGAAGAAAATGAGAAGGCCTAAGGAAGACATATTGTGAGGTGAACTCATGAAAATTAAGCCACCAACTTTCAATGGTGAGCTTAGGAAAGGAGAAGAGGTTGAGGCTTGGCTACTGGAAATGAAGAAATATTTCTAGCTATATGGTTACCCCTCAAGGATAGAAGATAAAATTACAACCTAACACTTGAAAGGAAAGGAATCCATGTGGTGGGATCATCTCAATCAAGCCAAGCACCTTCATGAGAAGAGGATCTTATGGAGGTAGTTCAAAATCTATTTCCAAGAAAAATATTTTTCCAAGCATTAATATGAAAATGAAATAATTCTTTGAACTCAAGCTGAGAAGCATAGCAAAGCATGAATATGAGAAGAGGTTATTTGAATTGTTGAAGTATGTTGACTTTATAAAGGAAAAGAAGCTAAAAATCCAAATGTTTGTAATTGGGTTACCTTCTTTCTATAGTGAGAAGATACAATGCGATAACCCCAAGGCTTTGGAGGAAGCCATAAGGAGAGAAAAACATATTTATGAGAAAAGAAGAGGAATGATCCAAATTTTATGAGAAGAATGAAATGAATACAATTATTAAAAGATGCTTAACAAAAAATAACATATATATAGTAAAACTAGTTTTCTATTCAATAAGGAAATAAGATGAAACTGTAAAATGCAGTGGAAAACAAGCTTGTTGGAATGGTGGCGGCTTACCTCTGAGAAGAGATGTGATGGCTACGCTCATTCACAAGAAGATGATTACAATGAAGATATGAAGGCCTTTTTATAGTAAAAAATAATGTAAAAAACCCTAGACATCCAAAAATCTAACTCTAGGAGATGAAACGCCAAAAGTCATGTGGGCCCCGTTAGGGTAAATTGGTACATGAACTTCCCGGGGTCGTAACTTTTGCATATGATCTTTGTTTTAGGCACATGATAGACCGTTTGAAAGGTATCATCGAGGAGATTAATTTTGGGGGCTCAATTAGAGCCTCTGTCTATCATTACGAAGCTCAATCCTCAAAAAAATTCATTTAGGCCCTCAAAATGGCCCTGGAAGTTAAAACTGCTAAAAATAGTAAATTGCCAAAATTGCCAGAAAACTATTTTGAGCGAGTTGGAAAAGGTGGGTTGCCATCGATATCCACCTGGATCAATACTCCCTCCTTAGGAAGCAATTTTATCCATTGCGTTGAGTTACCCCATCAGATGAGGAAATTTTTGTTGAATTTGGCCCCGTGTGAGCCACTTGCCTTGGTGTAGGAGCTGCCTTGCTTAGACAACTCGATAAAGCTAGATCCTTTGTTGTTGAGTTCCCTTGATCTACATGTCCACAATATGATCATTGGATTCCTGTTGCATGTGGTCAGGGTTGAGCTATGTTGGTGTCAACTTCTCTGCTATCTTTGAGGTGTCCAATAATGGTGGAAAATATGGTCGAAGGAGAGCCACGTTGAAGACTGGGTGCAAGCCAAGGAAAGGGGGAATGTTGAGCTCAAAATAATTGTCACCCACAACCTTGGTCATGGTTTATGGCCCATAACAGAGTGGGTGAAGCTTTCTATGGGGCCCTTTAAGGTGTTCTTTCTACAAGTGCAACCAAAATCTTCCTCCCACCTGAAACTTATGTGGCCTCTGATGTTGATCATGGTGCTTCTTATACTTGGCATTAGACTTCTATAGAATAACCTGAACCTGTTGGTGGATGTGTTGGATCCACTCAATGAATCGGGTGGCTTTGTCTGCTTCTGGTGGAGCAGAGGACGAGTCGATCGAGGTGGCCACCAGGGGTAGTGAAACATTCATGGGGCCCAATGGTTGGAATCCCAACCCCACCTGAAAGGGGTTGTGGCTAGTTGAGCTATGCGGGGCTCGTTTGTAAGTATGTTGGATATAGGGAAGACTCTCATCCCATTTGCGGGGGTGTTTTGAATTGTACATGCACATGATATGTATGATCATCTGATTGACGACCTTAGTTTGGCCATCTATCTGGGGGTGGAAGGCAATGGATTTGGTGAGCTTGATATCCAACAGTGACCAGAGGCTCGACCATAATGTGTTGAGGAAATTGATTGTCACGGTCTGAGATAATGGTTTGTGGGATCCCAAAATGTACCCATACTCGTTCAAAGAAGATCTTGGCAATGGATTCTACTGTGATGTTCTTCTTACAGGCGGTTAGAATCTCCATCTTGGAAAAGAGATCAACAACCACAGAAACACAGTCATTTCCCCTCTTGGTGGATGGGAGGCCTGACATGTAGTCCATTGAGATGGATTCCCATGACATGTCAAGATTAGGCAGAGGGGTGTATAGGCTTTGTTTCTTAGTGGTCGTTTTGGGAATAATGCAGGGGATGCAGGAACTGATATACTTGTCGACATCCTCTCGAAGTTTCAACCAGTAGAAATGTTTTTGCAACACTGCCACTGTCTTTTCGATGCCAAAGTGTCCTGCCACCCGACTGTAGTGAGCTTCCCAAATTAGCTTCATGCACTTGCTTGATGGAACATAAATATGGCCCAAACGACACAACAACCCATATTGAAGATGGAAATTAGCAACCACTGAGTTGGCACCCAACATTTGGTAGGTGGTGGATAAGTCAGGGTCTGTCTCGTAGAGGTAGGGCCATCTGGAGGTCTCGTGGCCACAAGAGTCTATCACCGTGGTGAGTGCCGCGATTGGAGGTCGACTGAGGAAACCAACAAATCAGTTGGTACTTTCTGTATTATACTTGATGTTGAGGTGGAACTGTTGTACGTATGTGGACCACTTATGATGGAGGTCATTCTACAATTTTCCTTGGGTCTACATGAATTGTAGTGGCTTGTGATCAGTGTGGATGACTGTATCCTTCCCAAGAATGTAATTTCTCCACTGCCGACAAGCTTGCAAATTGGAGTACATTTCTTTATTGTAAGTAGGGTACTTACAGACATCATCTAATAGTGTCTCACTACGATATGCCACAGGGTGGTTGTGTTGAGTGAAAACGGTGCCCACAACATAGTCTGAAGCATATGTCTCAAAGGGATGAGCACAAATGGATGTTGGAGGCTCGGTAATAAAAGTACTAGGGATGAGCACAAATTCTTCTTCAAGTCATCAAAGGCTTGTTGTTGGGACAGGCTCCACACAAATTTTTCCTTACCACCACCCCTGGTTACTTGGCTGAGGGCCCATGCGATATGAGAGAATCCCAACATGAACCTGTGATAGAAATTGGTGAGGACCAAGAAGCTCTGAAGTTCAGTGAGTGTGGTTGGGGTTGGCCAGTAACAAATGACCTAGATCTTGGCTAGATCCACATGCACACCATGTCAATTAATGATGTATCCTAAGTAATGGACCATGTCCATGCCAAAGGAACATTTTTCCAAGTTTGCATATAGTTTGTGCTGCCGTAGGGTGTGCAGAACCTGTTGAATATGTTGCAAGTGTTCTGCCCAAGTCTTATTGTATATGAGGATGTCATCCAGATACACCACTACAAAAGTATTGGTGAAAGGTCATAGGATATCGTCCATCATCCTCATAAAAGTTGTTGGATCATTTGTCAAACGAAAGGGCATGACCAACGATTCAAAAAAACCTTATTTTGACTTGAAGAAGGTCTTCTATGCATCTGTTTTTTCTATTGGGGTCTGGTGGTAGCCAAACTTCAGATCAATCTTACTAAAGTATTTGGCCCTCATGAGCTGATCAAGGAGGTCGTCGATTCAAAGAATCAAGTACCATTTTCAAACTGTGATTTTATTCAGATATCGGTAATCAATGTAGATTCACCAGGTCCCATCTTTCTTCTGCACTAGCATGATTTGTCTCCCACAAGGCGATGAGTTCAGACGTATGTGCCCCTTGTGGAGAAGTTCTTGGATCTTTCTCTTGATCTCCTCATTTTCTAATAGAGAGCAATGATAGACTGGCCCATTGAGTAGCAGTGCACCTAGGTTCAGATCAATGGGATGCTTTACCTGGTAGTGGAGAGGTACCCCGATAGGAGAGGAGAATATATCTGAGTATTCTTCCATGACCTTGTCCACTTGCTTCTGTTGTGTGGAGAGAACGATCGCAGAGGCCCTAAATGTGGCTGTGATATTTCACTCACTCTCAGAGAGAATCATGAAGAAGACACATTTCCCGATGTGAGAGATGACCTTCCTACATTTTTTGGAAGAGATCAAGGAAATAACACTAGGGGGGATTGCCTCGGATATCCTGTAAAATTTTCTGTTCAAAGTAATAATAATACTATGAGGCCTAGACTCATATACAACATGATGTTTCCATAAATAAGGTTGACCCAAAAGAACATTACAAACTTTGAGAGGAGCAACATCACACAATACCTCATCTTTGAAGGGCTTGATGTCGTATGACAGTCAACACTATTGGCTGATGCGGGGATCGCTTCCTTGGCGGAGCCATCTAATGGTGTAGGGTTGTGGGTGCAACATTGTTGGTAGGGATATCCTCTTGATGACCTATACTGAGATGAGGTTCTTATGGATACCACTGTCAATGATGAAGTGCAACGGGGTTCCTTTTACCCATATCTATGAATGGAAGAGGCGCTCACCTTCTTCTGGCTCATCTAGTTCACCATGTTGGAGTTTGGTGGTAGCAATGGTGACACTGGGTTCCACGTCAATGATCTATCTTCCCCTCTCGAGTTCTGACTCAGAGTCAGACCCATTCAGAGGCTTTCACTTTGGCCACCAGCGACTGCTTTGAGCGATAGTCAGCAGTGTTATGCCAAGGGATCTTATGGAAGTCACACCACTTCCCAGTATATTTCTTTGTATTTTTGGTGGCTTTATTTGCTTGTGGCTTGGACTGGTTATCCTGATACTGTCCATATTTTCTATGTCCTTTGTTCTATGGGTTGGGGCTGCCACTTCCTGAATTTTGCTGTGAGGGGTTCCCAGGCCCAAATTGCCGCGTCTTTTGTTTGATATTTTCCTTGATTTTGACGGCATATCGGTAGGTTGTGCCCAAGGATGATATGTCTAGAAATTCCATTTTCTTTTGGATGTATCTATGTAGAGCACCATGATACTTGAGCACCAGATGTCGCTATGAATATTTGATACCCAACTTGGTGCGCAAGGTATGGAAGATATTTGTGAACTCTGGCACTGCTTGGTCTCTTTCTTGCCACTGTGTGGTCCATTTGGTATACAAGTCGTCATAACTTCCGACAGGGTAGTATTGATCCTTAATAGAATCCCTGAAGGATTCCCAGATGGCCACAACTATAAATAATGAGGGTTCCTTTGTTTCCTTTTGCTCATAGAAATTTTCCCACCAATCTTTGACATGGGGAACAACTTTGAGGAGTGCAAAAGTAATCTTTTCTCTATTTGAAAAGTTATGGACAGAAAAATACCCTTATAGTAGATTCAAAAACTTGTCTATAACATTTGTGTCTATCTGACCTTCAAATATAGAAATATCGAAGTTTATTTGTACCTTGAAGGGGGTGACGCCTCCACTCGAGGAGGATACATCACGTATGGGTAGTCGCCAAAGGATTTGCGCGAAACTATCCATCATCTCGTTCCTTTGTTGCGTGAGGGATTCCTCGAGAAACATTTTGAAGGGATATCGTGTCCCATCATATTTATTTTCTCCTGCCATGAGAGGTCTCTTTGGTGTGCGAGAGATTTTTTCCTCAAGAGAAACAAGCTCAAGACCCAATTTTTTGTACCGTGACCTCATTGGGGACATGCATTAAAGACGACAAGGAGTAGACTGCTCTTATACCACTAATCCAGATTTTATGAGCAGAATGAAACGAATAAAAATTAGTAAATATTCTTAACACAAAATAATGAAGATACAATAAAACTGGTTTTCTATTCAATAAGGAAATAAGTTGAAACTGTAAAATGCAGCGAAAAACAAGCTTGCTAGAATGGTGGCGGCTTATCTCTGAGAAGAGATGTGACAGTTGCACTCATTCGCAAGAATATGATTACAATGAGGCTTTGAAGGCCTTTTTACAATAAACAAGAATGTAAAAAACCCGAGACATCCAAAAACCTAACCCTAGGAGATGAAGTTCCAAAAGTCATGTGGGCCCCGTTTGGGTAAGTTAGTACATCAACTTCCTGGGGTTGTAACTTGTGCATACGATCTTTGTTTTAGGCGCATGATAGCCCGTTGGAAAGGTATCGTTAAGGAGATAAATTTTGGGGTCTCAATCAGATCCTTTGGCTATCATTGAGAATATCTATCCCAAAAAATCTTCATTTAGGCCCTCAAAATGGCCTCGAAAGTTAAAAACTGCTAAAAATAGTAAATTACCAAAATTGCCAGAAAATTGTTTTGAGCAAGTTGGAAAAGGTGGGTGGCCACCGATATTCACTTGGATCAAGGAAGGCCAGTTTTACAAAATTCTTGGAATGACAAGATGAAGGGTAAAAATGATCAAAGGTAGAAAGGTTTTAAGCCACCCTTTTCCAAGAACAACTCCCAAGCAAATCAGCAAGGTCAGTCAACCCAAAATGAGCATAGGACTGCAAATTCATTTGGGAAAAGGCCAAGGAAAAAAATTGTACAATGTTGGGGATGTGAGGGAAATCACTTATATAGGGACTTCCCTCACAAAAGATAAATAATGAGGATTATACACAACATTTAGGAGGCTGAAACGGTTGAATACATGGGAGAAAACATTCCAAGGATTTATGTAGCCTTGGACAACAAGAAAGTGAAATATCAATCCCCTTTGATTGAAGTGGAAGGTAAGAATGATAACCATCCCATAGAAATTTTAATTGATTATGGCCCTATCCATAGTTACATAAACTCTAACATTGTTACAAGATTTCACTTGTGAAGGTGTAAGCATAAGAAATATTGGTTAGTTCAATTATTCACGAGGGCTAAGAGGAAAATCAATGAGCTAGTTAAATATTGTCTAAGAGACATGAATGGACTTAACATAAAGGTAGATGTGAAAACCATACCATTAGGTTCATATGATTGTCTAATTGGAATGGATTGGATGGAAAAACATCATGTTGTTCTATACTGGTGGAATAAGACAATCACATGTCTTGATGAAGAAGGGAAGCAAGGCAAGGTTCAAGGAATTTAAAGAGAGTTGTAACTGTTGTAGAAATTTTGGCTATGTAGTTGAAAAAAGAGTTTCAAGAAGGGATGTCAGATTTTTGCAGCACATATGGAAGAGGAAGCCAAAAATAAAGTGGAAAGTATTGAATACCATTTGGTATTGATGGATTTTGAAGATGTTTTTGGGGAAATCCTAGGATTTCCACCAAAGAGAGACATTGAGTTTTCTATTGATTTGGTGTCGGAAGCTTCCCGAGTGTCCAAGAAACCATACAGAATGGGAACACCATAATTGAAGGAGTTGTAGATGCAGCTTGAAGAAATTTTGAAGAAGGGGTATATATGCCCAAGTGTGTCACCCTGGGGTTCCCTATTTCTCTATGTTAAGAAGAAAAATGGAACCTTAAGGCCATGTATTGATTTTAGAAAGTTGAATAAGATCACCATAAAGAACAAATATCCTCTTCCAATGATTGATGATTTGTTTGATCAATTGAAAGGTGCAATAATATTTTCCAATATCGACATGAGATAAGGTTATCAGCAAGTGAGGATAAAGGAAGAAAAAATTAGAAAAACAACATTCAGGATATGATATAGGAATTATGAATTCATGGTAGTGCCATTTGGACTATCAAATGCTCTAGATGTTTGTATGTTCTTGATGAATGGAGTGTTCAAGAAGTATCTGGACAAGTTTTTAATTTTGTTCTTGGATGATAAACTTGTTTACTCAAAGACGAAGGATGAACATGAGTAACATTTAAGAATGGTGTTGCAAGTTCTAAGAGAGCATAAATTGTATGCCAAGCTATGTAAGTGCATATTTTATCAAAAGAATATTCACAACTTGGGGCATATTCTTTTAGTTAATAGGATAGTAGTTGATGTTGAGAAGATACATACTATTAGAGCATGTCTAGATCCAAAGAATGTGACATATGTCAGATCATTCATGGGTCTTGTTTGTTATTACCAAAGATCCATAAAAGGTTTCCTAAAGATTACAAGCCAAACCACTTCTTTGCAAAATAAGGGAGTGAAATTTGAATGGCATCCCAAGTGTGAAAAAAAAATCATGAGTTAAAAGACATTTTTAAAAGTGCACCAACCTTGAAGAATGCAAATCTAGATGAAGATTTTGGTGTGTGCATTGATGCATGCGAGGAAGGGCTTGGTGGAGTCCTCACACAAAACGATCATGTGGTATGCTATGAGTCCAAAAAATTAAAAGAGCATGAAAGAAATTATGCTACCCATGATCTAGAGTTAGCAACAATTGTACATGTATTAAAAGTGTGGAGATGTTACCTCATGGGGAGGAAATTTGAGCTAAGGAAAAACCACTATGGTCTAAATCATTTGTTTGGCCAACCAACATTAAATGCCAAGAAAACCAGATGACTCGAATTTTTGAGTGAATATGGATTTGAGATTAAGCATATCAAAGGAAGAGAGAATCAAGTGGTTGATGCACTTAGTAGGACAACTCATGAAATGCATATTTCAGCCATCAACATGTACAAGACTGATCTAAAAGACAAAATTATTGCAGCAACAAATTCAGATCAATAATATTTGAAATTAAAAGAAACATTATAGAAAGACAATTTACAACATAAATTTAAAGAAATTGAGCTAAAAGAAGATGGAATTCTCATGTATAAAGGAAAAATGTATGTGCCAAATTATAGTGAACTAGAAAACTCATTAATGAGGGAAATGCATAATGTTCCATATTCTAGGCACCAAGAATATCATAAAACAATTGCAGTTGTAAGAAGCCAATATTTTTGGCCCAAAATGAAGAAAGAAGTGGCTAATTATATGGCCATATGTCTAGAATGCCAGAAGGTGAAGATAGAGCATAGACATCCATCTAGGATGTCACATCCCTTACCCATTCCATAATGGAAGTGGGAAGTGGTTACAATTGATTTTATTAGAAAACTTCCCAAAATAATGAAGCAACATGATTCGATCATGGTGGTCATAGATAAATTAACTAAGGAAACATAACATGTTCTTGTGAAGACTACACACAAGGTAGGAAACGTTGCAGAAATGTACATAAAGTTGCCATGCTACACGAAGTGCCTAAGGAAATTATTTCATACATACACTAGTACATTTGCCTTATTTTTTGATGTCGTTTCGACGCCCATCCGATAACCACTCGTCTGACTTCTGACAAACCCCCTCCTCAACTATTCATCGAACCACTTTCGTCATATGCATGATGACCATAAACATATGTCATATACCAGACAAAATGGACTACCATGTGGAAGCTATGGAGAGATTTTGCAAAAAATATATTCTTCGCATATAATCGTTGCACTTATGACTACCATACAGTGGCGATATTGTGACACATTGATATACCACATGTCATTTTCCAAGAAATTTTTTTACTGATGGTGGACGTTGTTATTGAAACATTGGCACACTTAATGACCATTAGAAAGTCGACACAGATGCCATCCAAATTATGAATTTATGGTCAACAACCTACATCAGCATCGTGACGCTCTACAATGTGCAATCCGTCGGTGATCTGACGATATGGCACGATGGAATCGTCAGAGGAGAGACACAAGAGAATTCCAAGCCATATTGTTAATGTGGTGGATTGGCGTTGGATATTTGACAAGTGTACAATACAATAAAAAAAAATCAAATTGCATTGGTTATAGGGAGCATGTTGAGCCAGATTTAGATGACAATGTTCTTGATATATGACGATATAGAAAATTAGGATTTTAATATCTATTTTTGCATAAAAACCTAATTTAAGCTTGTTAAGGCCTAAGCAACTAAAAATACATAATCACTCTTAAGAGATACATGTTTTTATTTTAAACTTTAATTAGTTTATGTCCTTGTGCAAAAATGCACTACATGCTTCACTAAAATGCACGCCTAGCTCTTAAGACACCTGCAATTTGAGTGGTTCAAGTTTCTGAGAGTGTCTTAGATAATTTTACACCTGTGTACATATTTATATTTTCATTTGCAAACATAAAAGTGGTTTTTGTGTAAAAGGTGCAAATTCTACCTTGTAAATTGAGAGACAAAAACAATAGAAAGTGACATAATGAAAATGCACGCCCATTCTTCTATACAACTCCAAATGTAGTTATTTAATTTTTGGGGTGAATTTAATAAAATTCTAAATAAATTTTTTTTAAGAGGAACTAAACATGAACTTTGTATTAAATGGTTGTTCCTAAGGTAAAGAAGCTATCAAAATTTACAAAAAGAGTCTTGAATGAAACAAAGCACCACTTTGTGAACCGTCTGATATATAAAACATATAGAAACTTATAATTTCAGGCAATGAATATGCCATATACTCTTATATATTGTCCTAATAGTAATATGAATTTAAAAAACTTCATTACACTATATTAAAATGATACTAATCTTGTCTTCTAACTGTTCTTTGAGTATTTTCTTTTATTTCCATGGGAACTGCTTCATGTCCTCCCTGGGCTTCATTTGATTGATTGACTTGATTGATAGAATCTAAGTTTGATACTTGAGGAGAAGATCTTTATCTAAAATAATTATGTTCTTATTCAACCATGTTTAGTCTTTGTAGAAGCATTGTAACTTTTGTTTCCAACTCTTGAATTCTTTGTCTTTCAATCTCTCGTTCCTGTAGATGTCTTACTTCTACCTTGAACCGAGATTCTAGAACTTTTGTAAAATAGAGGGTAAACCTGTCTCACTGTGAAATGGATGCCTAAGACTCATATGACCTAAAAATTGTGGTTCAAATTGTGAAGTTTGGATTTTATCATTTTACATATATTCATACTTTGGTTATGCAATTTGAAACCTAAAACCCTCTAGTGTGCGTAAAGGTTAAAATTTTTCTTGTAAATGCAAACAAAATGAATAAAATGCATGAAAACAGGGCATGATGAGAAATGCACTCCCTAGAAATAAAAATGCATGTATGGTGTTGTTTATTTACAAGTTACAAGTTACATGACTGTGTATTTGTTGTAAACACTAAAGAATACATACCAGGGTGATTGTGCCCATATTTTAGTAAAGGGTTGAAATAAACACAAATCTTTGACAATTGTGCACACACACAAACTAAAATTGAAAAATTAGTACTACCTACCTGGGTCCATGAACTGGATGAGGCAGGATCAAGATCTTGTACAACCACATCACACATAGGCTAGTTGTCAGTTTCATTTCCATTGCGAAGACTTGTATAAATCATCAAAGAATACAAGGTTATATGACTGAATAATAATTAAATGAATAGATAGACATATCAACATTTACGAGACTCTAGAAAGACTAAAATGGAATACCTAAATGAGCAAAATACTTGTTTTTATTTAAAACTTTAATTTATGCTCTTGTACAGAAATGCACGCCAGGCTTAAAAAATGCACGCCTAGATCTTTATGCACCTACAATTTGAATGATTAAAGTTTATGAGGATGTGTTAGATAATTTTACACATGTATACATATTTATATTTTCATTTGCAAATAGAAGAGTGGTTGTTCTGTAAAAGAGACAAAGTCTACCTTGTAAATTGAGACACCAAAACAATAAAAATTGACCTGATGGAAATTAACTCCCATGCTTCTATATAGCTCCATATAGTGATCTAATATTTGGGGTGAATACAATAACATTTGAAATCCATATATTTCATCCAAAGTGCATTTTAAAAAGACTAAGGACTTCTACCTTGAACCGAGATTCAAGACCTTTTGTAAAATGGAGGGTAACTCTGTCTTACTATAAAATGCACGCCTAAGACTTATATGACCTCCAAATTGATTGGTTCAAATTGTGGAGTTTGGATTTTATCATTTTACATCTATTCATACTTTACTTGTGCAATTTGAAACTTTAAACCCTCTAGCATGCATAAAGGCTAAAAGTTGCCTTGTAAATGCAAAAAAAGTGCATGAAGGGGAAAACGCATAAAAATGCATGAAAACAGGGCATGATGAGAAACACATGCCCTATGAAGAAAAATGTATGTATGGTGTTGTTAATTTACATGTTACAAGTTACATGACTATGGATTTTTTGTAAATCCTAATGAATGCATACTAGGGTGATTTGTGCCCGGATTTTAGTAAAGGGTTGAAATACACATGAATCTTTGGAAACTATGCACACATGCTAACTAAGATGGAAAACTTAGTACTAACTACCTAAGTCCATGAGATGGATGGGGAAGGATCAGGATTTGGTACAACCACATCACACATAGGCTAGTTGTTAGTTGCATTTCTATTGTGAAGCCCTGCAGAAATCATCAGAGAATACAAGGTTATGTGACTGAATAATACTTAAATAAATAAACAAACATATCAGCATTTAAGAGACTCTAGAAAGACTAAAATGGAATACCTAAATGAGAAAAGTACTCGTTTTGATTTAAAACTTTAATTTATGCCCTTGTGCAAAAATACATGTCGGGATTCAAAAAAATGCACGCCTAGGTCTTTACTCACCTGCAATTTAAATGATGCAAGTTTATGAGGGTGTATTAGATAATTTTACACGTCTATATAATTTTATTTTCATTTGCAAACACAAAAGTGGTTGTTGTGTAAAAGAGGAAAAGTCTACCTTGTAAATTGAGAGACCAAAACAATATAAATTGACCTAATGGAAATGCATGCCCATGCTTATATATAGCTCCAAATTTAGTGATATAAGAATTGGGGTGAAGTTAATAACATTTGAAATCCATATATTTAATCCAAAGTGAATTTTAAAAAGACTAAGGAATTCTACCTTGAACCAAGATTCGATACCTTTTGTAAAATGGAGGGTAAATCCGTCTTGCTGTAAAATGCATGCCTAAGACTCATATGACCTCAAAATTGAGTGGTTCAAATTGTGGAGTTTGGATTTTATCATTTTACATCTATTTGTTGACCCTTGACCAAGTTTTGAGGAACACTAGGTCATATTTGACCGTTTTTGGGACTTTGACAACCTATCAAAGATGGAGCACCAGACGAAGCAGAGATCATGGGATCTCAGCCCAATTTTGGGCCCCTTTTTGGGTTTTGGGACAATGTAATGGGAAAGGGATGTTGGCCCATGGGTTTACCCACGCTTAGGCCCACTTTTGTATGTATAAATAGATGTCTAGGCGAAGTAAGTAGGAGGAAGGTAGCCTATCTATGTGATGTATGCTAAGTGCTAGTAGTGCTCTGTGCATAACTGTAGAAGGGTTACAGAGCTAAGTGCAAGATGTTATAGAGATTATAGAAGGATTTTTGCTACAAAGCAAGGAAGGAGAATCTAGCGAGCTGCGCAGATCTTCTATCCTATGAGTAGAAGGGTTTTTGGTGACTGTGTGTTGTAACCGATTGAAGACATTAATAAAGAAGAAGAGTTGGTGGACATAGCCCCAGGGTGGGGGTGAACCACGTACATGTTGTGTTGCTTTGCTTTGTAAAAGAGGAAAAGTATACCTTGTAAATTGAGAGACCAAAAAAATATAAATTGACCTAATGGAAATGCATGCCCATGCTTATACGTAGCTCCAAATTTAGTGATATAAGAATTGGGGTGAAGTTAATAACATTTGAAATCCATATATTTAATCCAAAGTGAATTTTAAAAAGACTAAGGAATTCTACCTTGAACCAAGATTCGAGACCTTTTGTAAAATGGAGGGTAAATCCATCTTACTATAAAATGCATGCCTAAGACTCATATGACCTCAAACTTGAGTGGTTCAAATTGTGGAGTTTGGATTTTATCATTTTACATCTATTTGTTGGCCCTTGACCAAGTTTTGAGGAACACTTGGTCATATTTGACCATTTTCGGGACTTCGACAGCCTGTCAAAGATGGAGCGCCAGACGAAGTAGAGATCATGGGATCTTGGCCCACTTTTGGGCCCCTTTTTGGGTTTCGGGACAATGTAATGGGAAAGGGATGTCAGCCTGTGGGTTTACCCACACCTAGACCCACTTTTGTATGTATAAATAGATGTCTAGGCGAAGTAAGTAGGAGGACGGTAGCCTATCTATGTGATGTATGCTAAGTGCTAGTAGTGCTCTGTGCATGACTGTAGAAGGGTTACAGAGCTAAGTGCAAGTTGTTATAGAGATTATAGAAGGCTTTGTGCTACAATGCAAGGAAGAAGGATCTAGAGAGCTACGCAGATATTCTGTCCTATGCGCATAAGTGTTTTTGGTCACTGTGTGCTATAACTGATTGAAGACATTAATAAAGAAGAAGAGTTGGTGGACGTAGCCTCAGGGTGGGGGTGAACCACGTACATGTTTTGTTTCTCTGCTTTCTGCAATATATTGATGTGTTTCTATATGATGAATGTTAGATAGATCTGATGTTGCTTTGTGCCTAATCATGTGAATAAATGCTAGATCTGGCCCATGTGGATGTGCTTAGTGCTTGAACCTACTAGATCTAACGTGTTCCTTTTATGTTAAGTGTTATTAGATGATGGATCCGGTTTCATACTACGATACTTTTTAATTAGGGTATGTCTGCGCTGTCCCTGAGAACTGAATATTGATGAAGATTAACTACTAAGTTCTTCGTTAAGTGTTATGATTCCTAGCTAAGGTTGCATACATTTGAGTCCTGCAACCACCCCTGCCTCTACCTCTGGTGAGACTTCATTTCCTTCGTAGGTGTTGCCGAAAGGGTCGGTAGTTAGGGTTTTTTTGGTGCACTATTGTAGCGTTGAACCTTGGGTCTGCCCCTATGCCAACAAATGGTTCTGTTGCCGGGACCTGAAACTATGATTGCTGGGAACTAAGAAAGAAGAAGCTTGGTGAAAAGATTTGTCCTGAAACTTGGAAGCTCTGTGTGTGGACCTGTGCCCTCATGCACAGTAATCCACTTGATTTGATAAGCTCTCTTCTAAAGAAGGAAGGACAGATTTGAAGAAAAGAAGTCAGATCTGAACTCTTTGTTCTCTAAGAAAGGTTAAAGTGGAAGTTTCTGAAAAAAAGAGGTCAGATCTACAAAAAGAGGTAAGATTTGTAAGCTCTATGCTCTAATAGAGGTAATAATAGCTAAAAGTTTTTAGATCTGGAATCTTATGCTCTATAAAAGTAAGATAATTAATTTTTGTTTCTAAAATATGGATCTAGGTATGCTTGATAGAGTCTGTCCTAGCTTGAAAACTAGGGCATTGTTAGATGAAAGAAGGTTTGATATGAATAGATCTGGTAAGAATAATGATAGATATGTTATACCTATGCATATAAAGAATGTTTGGACTAAACAATGGATGCAGGATCCTAGAAAGAATTTTTTGCAGGCCGGCTACCATGATTCTAGTGCGTAGAACATAAGAGTTTGGGGATCATTTACAAGAAAGAGAGGATTAACCCTATGTTATAGTTGCAGAAAACTAGGCCATCTAGCTAAGGAATGCTCAGGTGAAAGACCTAGTTGGCTCTGTTGCAAAGCTTTGGACCATGAAGTGTTGGATTGCCCTAGAACGATTGTTAAGCTTGAAAGAATGAATCTGAATGAAGAAAACCCTAAGACAGCTCTAGAAATAGACGAATCTTAGAAAGAATCCGAGAAATTATTACTACAGATGAAAGAGACCCTGAATGACCACCGACATTTTAGGTTGTCAGATACATTTAAAGAAAAAGAATGCATCGAAGTAAGAATAGGAGATTTTGACATTGACTGTGTTCTTGATGAAGAAACACTAGTGAACATCATGCCAGAAATAACTTGGGAAGCTATAGGAAGACCTGCTATGATCCCTTCACTAGGAGGAATAGGACTCTTTAGAGGAAAGATGGTGACCCTATGTGGAAAGCTCGCTCAGATATCTATGGATTCTAATGGAACTTCGACTGAACAAGATTTTGAGATTATTAAATTTATTGAGGACAGTGCCCCATTCACTACGTTACTTGGAAAACCTTGGATTAAGAGAGATCAAGACAAAAAGAAAGAAGAAGAAAAATTTTTAGAACAACAAAGACAGGAGTTAACAGATTTCATGACGACAAGGATTGCGTAGTTGATTGAAGAAAAGGAGAACAGATCAAATCCACTTATCGTTAGAGGCCCGGATGTTCAAGTTGAAAGAATGTTAGAAGGCTCACAGTAGACTGAAGCACATGTCCCAGAAAAACAAGAATTATTACCCCTGGCTCTTAGGAGAGAATCTTAACACTGCAAAGTACCTATGTTCAAGGAAAATAAGATTCAAAATGGAAAGAGAATCCCTCAGACGAAGCTCAATGGAAAAAAGGATAAGAAACTAAGTAAAAGGAGAACTAAGATTGACATACCATAGAATATTTCAAAGGGAACCTCGCAGAACAAGAAACTTGCAGAAATTGAACTTCGTCGAGATATCAGACCAGTGACATAGGACACTTCGTTGAGGCGAAGCAATATAGCCGTTGGAAGCTAATATAACCGTTCGACTGTCGCTTCGAATGGGTCAAAAATCATTGATGGTGTGCCACTAGACCATCAGACTGCACCATAATGGATAGAACATGAGTTAATGGTGCATCATACCCGTTGCAAGCAGACCACTTCTAAGTTTCTTACTTAGTCCACTGCACCATGCACCGAGAATACCTTTTGCTAACTAATAACTTGAGCCCACAACCTGATATTATTTTGCACTGTGATCATCACCTTGTTCCCGTACTCTCCACTGCAATTTCTGAATCTAGTTCACACTCGATCTAATTGACCCTGAGCTTGTATGTCGGACGAGCTCAGCGCCGTAGAGAAAGAAGTCGAAGAAGTTCTGATTGACTCAATGGCTGAGAAAGCCATTTCAGGAAGAAGGATGTCTGCAGGTGTGAAAGCGCCATCAACGGGAGGATTCCAAGGTTCTCCCTCAACTACTCGTGGAGCAGGACCTTCCAGAACCATGACAGAGACAAGAACAAAGCACAGAGACGACATTGCGAACATCAAGCTTATTCCATGCATTTTGTTGACTTACATACCACCTCTGAGTGGTGGGATTAACTGTGATAGTGTACCCAAAGACTTCGAGTATACTTTGATCACCGCGTACCTTCCAAAAGGGGTGGACACGGTTCTTGCCGATCAAGACAAGCTCGCAGCGTTGAATTTTAGTGACTTCAACCTCGGTAGAAGGAAATTCTAGAGTATGCTTTCCCCATACAAGTATCTAACGAAGACAAAGGGAAAGAACTCGAAGATCGTCCCACAATCTTGGACCCAGAACCTCGCGCAATCTACATTATTGAATGTTATGAAGATCCCACACTTTGGCAGAAAATAGGAGGTGAATGTGTGCGTAACGTTGCTTCTATCTTGCTATCATGGAGGATACCTATGGCTAAACTGACACATCACTGTGGATCTGACCTTGATCAATTGGATCATAGGGCTTAACATGCAAGGCCCTGACCCACAAGAGTTCTACCCCGGAAAGGCCTCTGACTGAGCATTAGCATAGAATATTAAGGAAACCTATGGTGATGTCGAGAAGGGCACGCAAGGCTACAAGGTAGCCTCTATCCAGAGTGGCATAGTGTGCATTTCCTGTCAATTGATCGTGATCAAGTTAGTTCGTAAGAATAGACCAACTCAAGTGATTGGATTCATGGTCGACCTCGTAGGGAAGTGCGCAGAGGGATTACAGATGAACTGGGCACAATACCTTGTCAACCAACTAGATATTGATTGCAGAGAAGTGCAAGACCAAGGGTATGACTTCCACTTTAGTTGGCTTCTCATACTGATCACTTTCATTGTCTGGGAGCTACCAGAAGGTGCCACTTTCCCATATATAGAACCCTTCGAACCACTAGCTGCGAAGTTCTGTACACTGTGGTATTCCAGTGACATGAGAAAACAGTGGCAGTGCAATGTCGTCTTCCACGCCTACTACAACCAGTTGAAGATCACAATCCAGTCTACACCACACATCACCCCAAAAAAAATTTACAGGTTTATACCCTTGATGAAGTTCAGTGTAGACTGCCACTTCACCTACATTACAAGGTGCGTTGATGAGCATAAACAATAGCTCTAGTCATATTACAAATTGACAAAATATGACTTGGAGGAGATTAGCAAGGAATGGTCGATAGACCTCCTTGTTCCAATGGACCCCTTAGAGATGTCCGATGTGGATAGCCCTGAAACTATGCTGAACACACCTGGACCAAGTAAAATGAAGAAAAATGACGATGTACATGATGTCCATATCACATCGGTGGAGACATCTTCGACCTCACCTGAGCAGGGAGATGATGGTGGAGAACTAGGTGGCACGAAAGTCAAGCAAAACAAAGGCGAAGTTACTCCACCTAGAGATGAAGAGGATCCAACTAAGAAAAGGAAGGTTACCCTACCAAAGCCTTTGTCTCGAAAGAAAACCAAAGACACCAGGGCTACATTTAATACTACCCTCACCTTAGACAACTTCGACCTTTTAGTCACTACGTTGAATGATGATTCATTGGAGATCACAAAAAAGAAAGAAGTGAAGCAGGAGGAGGTATTCAAACGAATCAAAGGTGAACTTCGAGAAGTGTAGTAGGCACTACAATCTAGCCACACATTTTCTATTGCACCCTCGACAAGTGGAACAGAAGAACCAAGAGATGAGCCAACCCAACTACACTAGATCACCAATAAAGTTGAAGCTCACCTTCGATGAGCTCAGGAAGAGACAGTGCAAGCTACCCAAGCTTTGGCACAGGAACAAAGAGATATGCTATAACAACGGAGTAATGCAGAACAAGAAAAAATATCTCTTCAAGAAAAGTGGGAGGAAGAGAAAGAAACTATACAGCAAGAAAGGGAACAATTTCTCATAGAGCAACTCGATGTACAGGAACAGGTTAACAGAGCAGTTCGCTCTGTGACAATCATCAAAGTCCAGATAGAAGAACGAGTTCCACAGCAGGTGGTGCAACTGGAAGGAGTGATCCAACAACTTTAGTAGCGCATCACAGACCCGGAACTTCGCACTATGTCGAAGACACCTCAAGAAATAAGAGATCTAAGAGAGGCCACTGCAGGAAGCGCAATTGACTGACTAAAATCATTTTCCTTGGAATACAAATAGTTGAGCTCCAGAAGCACCTAGACATATGAAAGCCTCACGAAAAATCTAGAATTACAGGCATTAGAGTTGCAGCTCCAACATGCATAGTAGTAGGAAGACACATTACAAGCATAGCTAAAGGCCTTGTCACCAGTTGAGAGAATCAAGAGGTTTCTAGAGAAACGCATGACCCAACAGCAAGTACGCACACTCCAGAGTAAATTAATGTAAGTCTCTCAACGACTTCAACCAGTGCAAGAAAAGGCATGTTAATTATTCACTGAACTTGAAAGCCAAGAAGTAGAACTTGAACAAGTTGTGAGTACAATAGAACGGTGCCTCGAAGGACCTGTCAATGATGCACTTATTCAGGATTTCATTGAGCAAGAAGCAGTAGCACTGCAGCAAATCGAAGCAGCTTGAGCCAAGTTTGAGGCATTCGAAGCAGAATTTCTCAGACCAGAGTGACTCGGGACGAGTCACAGGTGAGTGTTGGGGGCCTGTTGTCCCTTGACCAAGTTTTAAGGAACGCTTGGTCATATTTTACCATTTTTGGGACTTCGATAGCCTGTCGAAGATGGAGCGCTAGACGAAGCAGAGATCATGGGATCTCGGCCCACTTTTGGACCCCTTTTTGGGTTTTGGGACAATGTAATGGGAAAGGGATGTCGGCCCGTGGGTTTACCCACGCTTAGGCCCACTTTTATATGTATAAATAGATGTCTAGGTGAAGTAAGTAGGAGGACGGTAGCCTATCTATGTGATGTAAGTTAAGTGCTAGTAGTGCTCTGTGCATGATTGTAAAAGGGTTACAGAGCTAAGTGCAAGTTGTTATATAGATTATAGAAGGCTTTGTGCTACAATGCAAGGAAGAAGGATCTAGCGAGTTGCATAGATCTTCTGTCCTATGCGCAGAAGGGTTTTTTGTGACTGTGTGCTATAACTGATTGAAGACATTAATAAAGAAGAAGAGTTGGTGGACGTAGCCCCAGGGTGGGGGTGAACCACGTACATGCTCTGTTTCTCTGCTTTATGTGATATATCGATGTGTTTCTATATGATGAATGTTAGATAGATTTAATGTTGCTTTGTGCCTAATCATGTGAATGAATGCTAGATCTGACCCATGTGGATGTGCTTAGTGCTTGAACCTGCTAGATCTAATGTGTTCCTTTTATGTTAAGTGTTATTAGATGATGGATCTGGTTGCATATTGCGATACTATGTAATTAGGGTATGTCTGTGTTGTCCCTAAGAACTGAATATTGATGAAGATTAACTTCTTAGTGCTCTGTTAAGTGTTAGAATCACATATATGTGTCCTAGTTAAGGTTGCAGACATCTGAGTCCTGCAACCACCCCTACCTCTACCTCGGGTGAGACTTCATCTGCTTCATAGGTGTTGCCGAAAGGGACGGTAGTTAGGGTTTTGTTGGTGTGTTTTTGTAGCATTGAACCTTGGGTATGCCCCTGTGCCAACACTATTCATACTTTAGTTGTGCAATTTGAAACCTAAAACTCTCTAGTGTGCGTAAAGGCTAAAAGTTATCTTGTAAATGCAAAAAAAAATACATAAAGGGAAAAATGCACGAAAATAGGGCATGATGAGAAATGCACGCCCTACAAATAAAAATGCATGTACAGTGTTGTTAATTTAAAAGTTTCAAGTTACACAACTATGGATTTGTTGTAAACCCTAAATAATGCATAGTAGGGTGATTTGTGCCCAGATTTTAGTAAAGGTTTGAAATACACATGAATCTTTGGAAATTGTGCACACACGCTAACTAAAATGGTAAAATGAGTACTAATTGCCTAGGTCTATGAGTTGGATGAGGAAATACCAAGATCTTGTGCAACCACATCACACATAGCCTAGTTGTTAGTTGCATTTCCATTGCAAAGACCTACATAAATCATCAGAGAATACAAGGTTATATCACTGAATAATAAATAAATAGATATATCGACATTTACAAGACTCTATAAAGACTAAATGGAGTACATGAATGAGAAAAATACTATTTTTTCTTTAAAACTTAAATTTATGCCATTATGCAGAAACGCCAGGCTTTAAAAAATTGCATGCCTAGGTATTTACACACTTGCAATTTGAATGATTCAAGTTTTTGAGGGCGTCTTAGATAATTTTACATCTGTCTATATATCTGTATTTTCATTTGAAAACATAAAAGTGGTTGATGTGTAAAAGAGGTAGACTCTACCTTGTAAATTGAGTGACCAAAACAATAGAAATTGACCGAATGGAAATGCACGCCCATGCTTCTATATAGCTCTAAATTTAGTGATATAAGATTTGGGGTGAAGTTAATAACATTCCAAATCTATATATTTCATACAGAGTGCATTTTAAAAATACTATGGACTTCTACTTTGAACCGAGATTCAAGAACCTTTGTAAAATAGAGGGTAAAACCTTCTTACTGTTAAATGGACACCTAATACTCGTATGACCTCAAAATTTATGGTTCAAATTGGGGAGTTTGGATTTTATAATTTTACATATATTCATACTTTAGTTTCACAATTTGAAACCTAAAACTCTCTAGTGTGTGCAAAGGATAAAATTTTCCTTGTAAATGCAAAAACAATGCATAAAAATACATGAAAACGGGGCACGATGAGAAATGCATGCCCTAGGAAGAAAAATGTGCGTATGATGATATTAAATTACAAGTTACAAGTTATAGGATTGTGTATTTATTGTAAACCCTAAAGAATGCATACTAGGGTGATTTATGCCCAGATTTAGTAAAGGGTTGAAATATACATGAACCTTTGGCAACTATGCACACACACTAACTAAAAGGGAAAAAAGAGTACTAATTACCTAGGTCCATGATCTCGATGAAGCAAGAACTTGTACAAAAATATCAAACATAGGCTAGTTTTTATCTACATTTCAATTGCGAAGGCCCGCAGAAATCATCAAAGAATACAAGGATATAAAAAAACAAAAATAAACAGATATATCAACATGTACAAGACTCTAGAAAGACTAAAATGAAATACTTGAATATGAGCTTCTCTTGGTTTCAAGAATAATTTATTATCTACTGAATAGGGCCAACCACATGAAGGTGGAAGCTCATTTGGCCATTTTCCCTCCCCTTGTGTTATAGTCCAAAATGCCTTACTTATGCATATAAGACATTGGCCCTCCCATTTGCATACTTTCCCAAAATACTGTTGAGGCTTCCTTTTAAAATACCATTTTTTTGGAGAGCGTATGTGCCCTATTGAACTAATAGCTCGCGTACACACACGTGCTCCATGATATTTAGCCTGCGTACACACACATGATGCATGCTAGATAGCTCGTGTTTACCTCCAAAAGTCGCAAAAAATTTAAAATTGCACGAAATTCAACAGAGTTTACGAGATATGGAAGGTTTCCTAACCATTTTACCCCTTGTAGCCCATCCCCAAACCGAATAACCATATTTTTCTCATATAAAAATAGGTCTTTGGGAGTCATTTAGGAACATAAGCAAGATATTAAGAAAACTCTGCCAAAATTCCTTCCCTTTCTTAGCCCAAGATTTGCATCCCATTCTGAGTTTTAGCCTTAGCCTTCCCCTCCATCCTTTCTCCTTATGCAACCCTTCCTCCTTCCCTTGGTGATATGTTGGTTGCGAGAAGCTAATGTAGGATTGATGCAATTGGAGCCATGACATAGGAACCCAGACTTGGTTCATGGAGTGGTTGTCGACAAAGGTTGTAATCCTTTTTGTCTTACAATTGAATAAAAGAGTCCATCCTTGTTCCAAACCCCTATGTTTACGTGATGTTGATAATTTTCACATTTACATCTATGTATAAACTTTTAAAGTGATCGGTAGAGATTTTGTATGTTGTTGCATTGTATTCCTAATATTTTGTAGGTCAGCTTTGGGAGGAGATTTTTGATCTAGGAGGCGGAAACAAGCGAAAGAGGTCTACACCAACTGCAAGGAATAAAAGTGCACTTATTAACTCTCTTTCCTTTCTCTCTCATCATTTTCTTTAAATGGTTTTGGGGTAGTTTAAGGGTAGAATAGTCTTTTAAGGGAGTTAGTGCTATGCCTTTACCTTAGACCTAGTATAGGGGGATTTTCCCCATAGAAGAATTTGTGACTCCACTGAGGAATCTCTCTAGGGTCTTAATGGGAGATTTTGGTTTGATTTTTTTTTTTCAGTTTCTATTTTAGTTTTTCAAGTTTACTGAGTCAGTTAGGGTCTTTGGTCACCTTCCAGGTGCCTACCAGCCTTCCCTGTCAAGTTAGCTATCCAAACCTTTTTCTTTTTTGAAATTTTACAGAGGTGTATGGGCCTTGTCCTCTGTATAGCCCGCGTACATACATTTTTTGCATAGTATATAGCCCACATACATATGCAGGTTTCTTGTGCTCAACACACATCTCTATGTTTTGGAAGTTTTTTTTTTTTTAAGAAAAAAAAGAACAACTTTTTCTTTCCTGGAAAGAAGCTATGTGCTTCTCAAGCCTTCTTGAACTCTTCAGGGTCTCTTTCAATTGTGTTTGGTTGGGTTAAAGATTTGTTTTATCTTGCACTTTGTAAAGAACCTCTGTTGTTTCTTTATTTTATTTTGTTTTCTTTAAAGGTTTAGGGTGAAATTATAAGTGTTAGATCCTCATGTAGATTCCAATGCATCACTGCAGTCAAGTAGTGGTTTAGGGTCTATTTTAGTCTTGGGTTGATTTTCTTTTTACCCTGTTAGTGCTTTGAAAAAAAAAAGTATAATTTACTTGCGATTTTTCTTTTCTAAGCATTTTAAAAAATAAAAAAATGTTGCATTTAGTTATGCATTTTGTTTGGTAGTTGCAGCATAGGTTGTTTATTACAAAAGAAAAGAATTCCATTTCCAAAGTTTCTTCTTTGATATTTCCTTGAAAGTTTAGAAGTTTGGATCTATATTGTAAAATGAAAAGTGCATTCTAGGAAAAAATTTGCATTTTAGGATCTTGAACTACTTTACTTCGAAAAGTTCGCATTTACAAAGATTTAAAAGCCATTTTTCAATAGTGGAACCTAGTTTTCTTTTGCACAAATGCTCTAAAGTTTTTATTTCTTCTCTTTCGTCTCTTGTAAACACCATAAGTTGCATGTATGTAACATTTTGAGTAAATCAATTAAATTAAAATCAAATATTAACACTTAGATTCAATTAGACTTTTGCTTGTAGGGTTCACCAAGTAGTCTAGGCTCCAGGGCCTTGAAATAGGTATGGAGAAGAAACTATTCAAGACTGCTTAAAATAACATAAGAGTCTGTGATAGGGAGTGTGAGAATCGAGTTTCGTAAGAGTCAGTCGAGACCCCCCTCTAACACAGGGGCTAAACATGAGGTCATGTGAGGAAAGGTATAGGAGATAACCCCTCCAAAGTCAGACCGAGTGTAGTGGGGATCATATATTGAGGGTCGTTCTTGGGAATTATTTTGATCGAATTTGACTATGGAACCTCATGGACCTCAAATACATTCAAGATACTCAACTGTCTTCAAAATAATTTCCCTTTGGTACCATTGAAAGGCTTCATAATTTTTTATTCTGCTCATTACAATCAGCCCGACTGTCGACTGTACCCGCCTGGTGATTGAATGCAAGTTGGAAACCTAGTTGCCTATTTTTAGGGACTTACACGGGTGACTTCGGGGGTATACCATGGTACCTAGGGTAGATGTCAGATCGCGCTTTGAAAATTATAACCGGAGGGTGTTTGTGTGTTCAAGTTACACTTTCATAGGTAAGTTTCTCTAGTGTCAATTGGCATAACGTTTCTTCCTTCCAGTCAATTTTTTGCTTGATTTGTTGTTAGGAAATTCTTAGTGTGTTCTCTATGTTTCGTGATAGCTCAACCTCATAATTTGAGTTGATCATTTCACAAGGTGGAAGATCAACAACTCCACCGTTCACGTAGGCTTTAGGGCCTACCACCAGTTACTTTGGAACCACGTCTTCCACCACTGAGGCATAGGATAGATCAAGAGGGTTCATTTGAAGTGATTGGGTCAGAGGAAAATGTACCTTAACCAAATCCTAGAGAAGACTTTCATGCACCAGAGGAGTCCACCATTTCTAACCTTGAATATGAAGGCTGCAGGCCCACAAACCCTTCAATCAATGACTTATCAACATCGCTTCATATTAAGAAAGTCCCTCCTGAGGTGACTTCACATGAACCTTAGTTTGTTAGATGAACGATGATGCGAGAAAATAGTGCTACTTCTTCTGGGAGTCCTCATAATCACATCTCAAATGTCATGGGGGGAGGTGTCATGCCTCCTCCCCCACCTCCACCTATCAGGACCACAATTGTCTAGACACCCACTACTTCAGGTAGTGGCATAATCCCTTCAATGAATTTGACCATTGTTCCCTCTATAGACAATGTGTCTGATGCTCACTTTCAATATGGGATGTCAGATTTTGATTCTAGTTTAGTCCTAACCTACTCTACTCTACAAAATATTGGTCTAGGGGCAGGGAGCTATAATTCTTCCTTACAAGGATCTATCATGGGAACCACTTCCCTATTCAACATTATCCCTTACAGTGGGGTTCATATCCCTCCTTCATCCCCTTCTCTCGAGGGTGCTTTCCAAATACTGATTGGGCCTAACACCAACTCTAGTTTGTTTAGTGGGGGGATTCATGGACTTCAGTCCTACATGACTCCAGTAGGATATATTCCTTTCTCTTTGTTTGATGCATTTGGAAATAACACTTTCTCATCGTCTACTTTATCGATAGGGGACAACCCTGTTTTTGGTCAACCAAACCCTATGAAAGGTTTCATTCCTTTCTAGGTAGCGATGATGGGAGTTTACTCCTCACAATTTCTTGGAAATCCTTGGCAGGGCTCATTTCCTTAAATACATATGCTAGGAGGGTTGGTTTGGGGAATACCCAACCAAGGTCCTTGTAATACTATGCACGTAGAAATCCTTACATAAGGCATGCCATCCAACTATGGGAATCAACTAATGATGCAGAATCAAACGCAAACTCCTTTTACTAGACAAGGCCACCATGGTTTCTACCAAAACCCTTCCCAGCAGCCAAAAGTTTCCTGGAAACCTGGTGCCAGCCAAAATCCATGCCCCCTCTTTTCATTTGAATTCATTACAACCTAGACTACCTTTTCTGGAAACTCTGCGTTTTCCAGACTTGTTGAGAATTTTGAATGAACCTATATGTCATGATCCACGTTGGCCGCCCATGCCGACTAAGTTTCCCTTGGACATCCCTAAGTTTGAATGCAATCCTGGTGAAGATCCAGGTGATCATGTAATGAAATTTCATTTATGGTGCTCATCTAACTAGTTAAAGGATGATTCCATTCAGTTGCATTTGTTTCAATGCACTCGTATAAGGGGTGCCACAAAATGGTATATTGAGCTCGAGAAATCGAAGTATACTTACTTTAAAAACCTGGATATGGTCTTATTAAACCATTTCCAGTTACCGTTAAGATACGATGTTGACACCGAGTTGTTGGCCAACTTTGAGAAAACAAAATCCGACCATATCTCGGATCACATTCGAGAATGGATATGATGAAAGAGTTTGATCAAAGTTAAGGTCCCCCTTGCATTTTTTCTTGAATGGTTCCTAAATTCCTTAGTGCCTTGTTTATCCAAAGACACCGCGACATCCAAGGTTTTATCTTAAGAAGAGGCCATCATGAGGGCCCAACAACTGGAGTTTATTTACTCTCAATCCGGTATGCTATATGAGATCCTACCCAACACACCATTGTTGACTTTTGACAAGACCAAACATAGTTATGGGCCTCATGTTGATGGCATAGAAGGCTCATAACAGAGCAAGCCCATAAATCATTTGACTAATCAGTTACAACAGTTATCGATTCAACAAATTGTGGACAACGGAACTCCTAGTTCGGCTTCCCCCATAACCCAAACGTCGGATGTACACAATGTGCAATCGAAAAATCCCAAGGGTAACCAACAAACTGAGAGAAAGAGGAAGTCTAAAAAAACTAAGGGTAAGGGGAGTAAGAAGTTTGCAAATAATGACGGCGAGGGAAAAAAATAAAAGAGGAAGGTGAAGTTTTTGTGTAAGCTTTGCATGGAAGACCAATTGATGCATCAATTCCCTCAGCTTGAGGAATCCTAAAATATATTGGCACAACAAAATTTGGATCAAGATTCCTCATCCATGAACGCCCCCAGGGGAAATCAAGGATCCCTCCTGCCTAATGCTAACAATGGAGCTACAAACATTTATGTGATGGAGGCCGAAGCTAATCTACAGACCAAGGCTCATAATTATGGAATTCCAAAATCTATTGAGAAGGGAAAAGAAGCCTCCAACCCACCGCCTCATCTTCAAATTGAGAAGACTATGGGAGAAACTATGACTCGCATCCCAAAAGGTGCATTCATAAAGGCTTCTCACAACTCGAACGCAAGGGTTGTTCAAAATTAATTTGTCGTGGAGGATCTGAAACAAAATCCTTGTGCAATTTCTGCTCTGGAAGTCCTCCAGAGTTACCCCTCACAAAATAAATCATTGTTGTCTGCCTTGGGAGTGACCGAGACTACTAACTCAGGATTGATTTTTTTTACCCTACAGATTATAAACCTCGTCTTGCTCACCACGTCGCTTTTCAGATAGTAGTGGTCTATGCCACGAAATCATTAACATGGGATAATTTTTGTACGATGGTTGATGAGGGTGGATCGACTTGCATGATGTCAGTGGCATGTTGGAAGGCCATTGGCTAACCTAAGTTGTCTCCGTCGCCCACATTACTTACCGCATTTGATGATCGATATTTTAGACCACGTGGAATAATTCCCTCTTTCCCCATGCAGTTGGAGGGAAAAGAAGTGTGTGTTGAAGTAGAAGTAGTTGATGTTCCTCTCAACTACAATATTTTATTAGGGCAGGGTTGGACCTATGCTTTGATGACGGTTGTATCCACGATTTTTCAGGTCTTTTGTTTTCCTCATGAAGGCCAGATCATAATTTTTGATCAGTTATCCTTCTCCCGTATTGACCCTTCATCAGGTGAATCCACGGTCCCGATGATTGACAACCCACATCTAGGTACTATCAACTTAGGTGTCGGATTGTTTCCATATTTAATTGGGACTTTTGATTATTCGTCGCCTGCTAATGATGTCAAGTTTATTTTGGCTACTCCCGACCAGCCAAAGGCTATGATATTTTAAGTCACGTCTTTTAGAATGAGTTACTTTAATGACCCATGGAATATACCTTTCCCATCGAATTTGATGGAAGGGATAGTGAACCCTAGAATGGCTATTCTCTTATCCGCTACTGAGGTTGCGTATAGTATCATCCAACAAGGCTCGACCAACTCTAATCTGGCTCCCCCACATGAGCTATATCTCTCTCTCGAGCCTCTTTAGGATCAATACTCTCTTTCCACTTACGATCCTTTGGACTTAGTCTTTCCCTCTGATGAGGCAATTTTGGATGCAATGACTGGGCCAGACAGACCTTGGCACGATCTTCATTACATATCCTATTTCTTACCCGAGCTAGAGAGAACAGAGGCAAGAGAGTTCATTACGACCATGAATGGATATGCCTCTTGTCCTGTTAACCCTCTGTCCAGGTACAAAATATACATTGAGGGAAACATGGGAAGTATAACTGAAAAAATTCCTATCGACATCTCTAGAACCCCTGACGTCGTGGAAAACATCTTCATCGGAGCAGATTGTTCCCCTGAAGAGATTCATATATACATTGAATTATTTAAAGAGTTTTGCGACATTTTCTCCTGTTCTTATGAGGAGATGCCAAGAATTGACCCACGCATCATTAAACACAAGATCACAACTTACCCCGATGTTAAGCTTACCCGACATAAGCTTCTCCCAGTCAATCCTCACAAGGAAACAACGATCAATGATGAAGTATAGAGACTGATCAAGGATGGTTTCATATATATTGTGCAGTTAACGAAATGGGTGTCAAACCATGTTCCTATCAACAAAAAGAAAGGTATGATCCATGTGTGTATGAAATTTCGTGAACTGAAAAAAGATTGTCTGAAAGATAATTTTCCAACCCCATTCATTGATCAGATTGTCGATGAATGTGCAGGTTGTGAGGTCTTTTATTTTATGGATGGTTTTTTTTTGGTACAACCAGATATAGATCAAGCCTGATGACCAACATAAAACTACATTTATTTGTCCTTGGGGTACATTTGTGTACATAAAAATTCCTTTTGGCCTTAAGAATGTTGGAGCCACTTTTCAGTGGGCCATGTCGTTTACCTTCCACGACCTCGAACACATAGTCAAGGCATATCTTGATGATCTGGCATCACGTTCTCGTAAGAGATCCAATCATCCCTCCCATTTATGACTTATCTTTGAGAGGTGTATCTACTATCATATTCTCCTAAGTCCAAATAAGTGTAGTTTTTGCATGACATCGAGATGCTTGTTAGGTTTTATCATTTCAACTAAAGGGATCATGGTTGATCCTTTGAAATTTGAGGTAATAGTTCAATTTTCTCCCCCGTGCACAATTCCCCAGCTTCAAAGTCTACAAGGGAAAGCCAAATTTCTTCAACATTTTTTTCCAACTATGTCGATATTACTAAAGGGTTTATGAGTCTCTTGGGAAAAGGGGTCCCATTCTGTTGGGATGAAGCGACTCAGTGCTCTTTCGAAGAATTGAAACGTGCTCTGATGTCTACCCCTCTGCTTAGTCATATGGATTATGGAAAGGTTTTCTTGTTGTATTTGGATGTCGCATAGTCTACTATTGGCATGGTCTTGGTCCAAGAAGATGACGTGCTCAAAGAGAATTTTATCTACTATCTTAGTCAAGGCTTGGTAGGACCAGAACTAAACTACACACATGTTGAGAAACTTTCTTCGCTAGTTGTTCATGATGTCCAACGATTCTGTCATTACATATTACTACGAAATATCACCATCGTGTCTATCGTGAACCATTTTCAATATGTGTTAAAATGACAGGTCATTGATGGGAAAATCAATCGATGGACAGTCATCCTGCAAGAATTTGACTTGGATTTTGTTTCATAAAAGTCTAAAAATTATTTGGTCTTTGTTGAACTAATCTCAGAAATTCCGATTGAGAGTGGTAATAATTTTCTCGAAGAGTCACTGATTAATGGGGATATTTTCCTTATTTAATTGTCATACCCTTGGTACAGTGATATAATTGTGTATCTTCATACTTTGAAGTTCCCATCTTCTGATTCTCGCGATGAGTGTCGACGAATACGCCATCAAGAGTGGAACTACCTTATCCTCAATAATACTTTATATCATCGAGGAGTGGATTGCATTGTTCATCGATGTCTCACTCACAAAGAGGTAGAACTTGAGTTAAATTAATTTCATACAGGAGCATGTGGCGGTCACCTATCTGGTTTGGCAACAACCCAAAATATTATTCGCGCTAGATACTTTTTTCCCTCATTGATCAAAGATTGTGTAGAGGCGGTCAAGAAGTGTCACTTGTGCCAGATATTCTCTCGGAAGATGGGGGCACACTCAAATCCCATGTTCCCAGTTATTGTTGTTGGTCCCTTCACTAAGTGGGGGATTGATTTCACTACCTTCCACCCAGTTTCAGCTAGGGGGCATCACTATATCATCGTAGCAGTAGACTAATTTACTAAGTGGGTCGAAGTTATGCTGGCATTTAACAATGATGGGGAAATGACTGCACTTTTTGTTTTTAACCATATTATATCCAAGTTCGGTATTCTGAAGGATATTGTAACAGATCATGACAGTCACTTCCAAAAAACATGATGTCTGAGTTAACATCAAAAATAGGGCTTAAGCAGGAACATTCATCACCTTACTACCCACATGCGAATGGTCAAGTGTAGGCTATTAATAAGTCTCTCAAGACTATTCTTCAGCGAACGATCAATTTGGCCAAGTCAAATTTGCATTTGATGTTATACTCGACACTTTAGGATTATCGAGCCTCCATCAAGACTACTATCGGTTTCTCTCCTTTCCAACTCATTTACGAGATGGAGGTTGTCTTTCCCATTGAATTCCAAATCCCTTCTCTTAAGTTGGAAATGGAACTACTACCCAACACTACACCACTTGAGGAGCGTATTTTATATCTTGAGTAGCTCAATGAGTAGCGTTGATATGCATCCTTAGCCAACAAGGCTCACAAAGAACGTTTCAAGTGTCAGTTCAATCGATTCGTTCGACCTCATATTTTCTCCGAATGTGATCTTTTCCTGGTCTATGACCAAGATAAATATCCCTTGGGGGCAGGAAAGTTAAAACCCATGTGGTTCAGACCGTTCATTGTTAAGAAGGTTTTAGAAAATGGTGCCTATCAATTGGTTGATTTCAAGGGTAATGCTTTATCAAAGCCTAGAAATGGTATCTACCTTAAGAAGTATTATTCTTAGAGTGGTCAGATGAGCGTGACTTCTTGTATATAATGTATATTTTTACTTATACAAGTCTTGTCCTTTTGTTTTATGGATGTGTAGTTTATTGTGTTTCTTTTCACTATGGCAGATGTCAAGTGAATATGAGGTCTATGTTGGGTTCACAGTCGGTGCTAGCCGACACACTAGGAGGATTTCTTCCACAACTTGGGTGATCTTTACACTTTTTGGTCAGTTAATTTCCTCTGGAGGTATTTTTCTGGGTGAAGCAACCAATAATGTTTTCGAGTATAGTGTCGTAATAGAATTACTATGTTATGCTTTGTAACATGGTATTTCTCACCTCCGGCTTTATCTAGATGATCAACTGGTCGTGTCTCAGTTAATTGGATTTTACCGTGTCTATGATCCCACCCTTTACCGATGATTCATTAGGGTACGTCTCTTAGAATGCTATTTTGATTATATTACTTATATTCATGTTCCCAAGAGATCTGATCAACTAACTGATACATTGGCTAATCAATTGCTCACACATAAAAGTAAAAGCACACACATACATGCACATGTGAATACATTTATACAAAATGTTTATCCATAAGGTAAAAAGATGTCTATATATTATAATGTGTCCAAAAATAGTGTCATAAGTACAAAAGTGGGCCATAAAGCCTCAAATAGAGTTGGTATACATCGCTGAGCTCAAGCCCTCACTACATAATAGAGTAAAAAAGGTGCCCTCGATACATATGTGGTCCAAAAACCAAGCATGGCCTAGGATTTTTGGCTCTAGTATAATGAACTACGACATTCACAAGACACAGTAACAACTGAACCCGAGTCCTTGGTACCCCTACAACATGTGGTTGCATGGATGGGGGAAGATCCTCTATCTCTACCATCAACATTGCATGAGTGAGAGTTGTCAGGTTCCTCTCTACTCGTCACAGTACTATCTCAGCGTCTTCAAATTGTGTTCCTCCTATAGCTACTAGTCCTCCTACTATTGTTGGTCTGACAACTGCTTGAGGGCAATGCCTGGTCCGATTGAAGTCATCCGATCGCACTGGTCCAACATCTACATATGATAGATCATTGAGTTAGTAATTTGACATTACCATAAAAAGGATAACATTTAAAAAAAAATTAAAAAATAAAATAACTTTAAAATGTGTTTATCTATCTCTCTGCACTCCTCACCAGGGGGCATAGTCATATCAGTATCCCTCAAGAAATTGATCCCTGCATAGGGGTATTCCTCGATCATAGGAATCTAACGGGCCCACCAGTAAAAAAAATTGTCATTGAAGGCCTCATGTACTCTCACCACACCCTGTCGAGGTAACAAAGCTTCCCACCTGCATAATGCCAGAAAGGAGGCAATATGGCCTCGTACTGTCTCCCTCGGGCTAAGGCTTGACACTCTCTTGAAAAAGAAAGCGCACAGTATGGTCCCGAACCTGAAGTTCTTGTTCGTTCTTCTTCGACAGTCGATCAATTGTTTTTCCATGTATGTGAGCATAGTAGTGCTCCAGTAAAAAATAGTGCCATCTAGATACTGAGCTACACAATGTATTGGTGCACATGAATCCTGATGAAGTGTTGTGGATCCCATGATCCACCCAATCATGTAGTGTACTATCCAAAGATTGAGGCTAGTGATCTTATGAATTGGCACCTAAGATCCTATTTTCTTAGTGTTGGCCTCACAATACATCTCGATATAATTCTCTATGTTATGCAGTGTTGGAGGAAATGTCCTCAAGTTGACCAATTCCCCCCTCCTGGAGAGGCCAGTCAAAAAGTAAATATCCTTCGTCATCAGAGTCAGTGATTGGTACTCTAACATGAAGGCCTCTGCATCTAGATGCCAATACTCTATCAAGTGGTTCAGTAGCCTGGGTTTTTCCCTCATGAATGAACACTGAAAAAATTTCCATACACCACACTGCTTAAGCATGGCAATGGCCCCTGGATCCTCTTCTACCAAGACATCTAGCTTTTCACGTTACCTTTCTCACTAATGGACATACATCTTATTGCAAACAATTTGTGAGGTTATCCCCTTATTTCATATTTTTTGAAAGACAAAAGAGATGTACGTGGGTTGTCTTTAAGACAGTCACGTATGTATGTGGGATAAGTGTTACTTTTCCCATGCACATATGTGTGTTGGGCATGGACAACCCATGTACAGGCAAGATCGACCCTTTTACAAGGGCACGCACCCTCCAAACAATAAATTAAGAAACAATTAATGAATGGAAATGAAAGGAAAGGTCATTTGTACTTACTTGGTTCAGGTTTGGTCCTCTTTTTCCTTATTCTTGGCTCGGTGGGTACTTGAGATTCTTTTTGAAGAGATCTTTGGGTCGTTCTAATGTACTTGTTCTTTTGTTTTGGTGTTTTCCCAACACGGGTTACACTCATATCATCCCGTGGTAAAAGTTTTTTTTCCACAATTGCATATAGGTTAGGTTCTTACCACCTTGCATTTTGCATATTGTTGACATTTTCACTTTTCCATAGGATCGATCCCACTAAAGTGCGACACAGAACCTTCTATGCTACTTTAGAAGTGTCATAATTAGGTGGTAGAGACTTCCTCTACATGGATGCCCTAGGTAGATCCTTTGTTTCTTTTTAGCATCCATGTTGTGAGTTTTCTCCATAGTATTGGGAGTCCTTTTAGTCCCGCCATGATTGTATATAAAAGCCCCATTCTTATTCATCTTTTTTTTCTCATACCCGAGGGACTCCCTATGAGCATGGTTTGTTGTATTTCAGGATTGTTTACACTTTGAAAACAACATCTAACGAGAGCTTATTTATTGTTTTCAATCTTGTTTAGATTACTTAAGAAAAGAATCCCCCATGGAGTCTTCTTTAAGCCCTTTTTAGACTCTCTAAAATTGAAAATATTGCTGAGCAATTCTGTTTCCCTTCACGCTCGTTAAACTAAAATTTGAAGGCACATCTGTTCAGTGGTAATTTACTCCTTTTTCGTTCCGGGCGGTTAATTTATGAATAAAGGTATGCCCTAGGAGCTTTGGTTTGAAAGGATATTATTCTGAGGTGTAATTTTAACCCTTTTTCGGGCATGAGGGACTAAATTTTCAAAAAACAAATMAAAAAATGGCCATTCTCAGTGGTTTTGGTTTATCTCCTTTTCGGTCCTTGGAGATTATCTACAAAAAAGGAACTCCCACGGAGTCCATATTTAAGATATTTTTAGACTCCCTAAATATGAAAAGATTGTTGAGTGACCTTGTTCCTYTCACACATGTTAATTGGTCCAGAAAGAATATCTATTTGGCATAAGTTTAACCCTTTTTCCGGCAAATAGATTATCTAGGAAAAAGGTACACCTCGAGAGACATGTCTCACCAAGAGATTTCTCCTAAGTTATATTTTATACATTTTTGGGCTCAGGAGACTAAACTTAGAAAAATGTTGTGAGTCCATAGTTAAGCTCTTTTCAGACTCCTTAAAATTGAAAAGATGGACGAGTGATCTTGTCTCTGTCACACTCATTAAAATGGTTTTGAAGAGACATCCTTTTGGTATATTTTTAACCCTTTTTCAAGACGAATGGACTAATTATGAAAAATGAACAATCTAAAGTCTTCTTTTAGTGTTTTTTAGACTCTTTAACTGTGATAAACCACCGAGCTTACATTTTCTAGGCTCGTAAAACTTCACATGGAAGGAGTCTTGTTGTTTCATACTTAATTGCATCACATGTCTCATCATTGCGTCTTTAGCCTAATGTCGGTTTCATGTTGCTATTAAATGAACCTTCAAAGCATTCCTTAAATGCAAGCCTTGTAGCACTTTTTCCCTCGCAATCTGACACCTTGATCCATGGATGAATTTTTTCGAGTGTCCTTATCCTGCACATATCTCCTTACACTGAGCATCAATATGTTCCATGCGCTTGGAACTAGTTTTCTTGCCCGTGACACTTGTTTATTATTTGTAACTTAGCATTATTTTATTCTTTTTCAAGCTCGTTAAAATTTTTGAAAAAGAAAAAAAAAATCAAATATTCCAAAAAGAGGGGATGGGATATACATTCTATTTTATTGACAACAAGATAGTCTCCCTTGAACAAAGAACAACCTTCCATTTGTTCTCCAAGAATTGGGACCTAGTATGACCTTAGGCAGTTGTTCTCGTTACATAGAGTTGTGTCCTCCTCCATTTGGATAATCTTCCAAACATATGGAGAGTTTGTGGTGCCTCCTGCATCAAAGACTTATGTCAATAATATGTTTCTTGAGTCTTATGATTTTTTTGTGCCTTTCTCCATTGGAAGTTTTATCCAACCTAATTCTTCCATTCTATAGTTGTTCTATTGACTTTCATGAATCGACTATCTCGAGAGTCTAGTCAAGTTAGGATTAAAAAGCAATGAATTTGTGTGCCTGATGATAGAGATCCTCTAGTCTTTCCCCGACAACACGTTGAAGACCTCAAGGTAGTGAGTCTTACACTTGTATTTTACTCCTACCTAAGCTTTTGAATATCTTGAGGTTGTTTCTCGAGCTATGAAGTCCTCATCTCCAGTGACATGAATCAATGCTTCTTGAAGATGCATATTATATTGTATTTGTATATCTTCATATGATTTTGAGATGTAGATCAGTTGTGTATTATTTGCGGCTACACTTTATATACACATTTATATTTTTTCTAGTATTCATATATGACATGGATCTGCAGTGTACTTGATTGGAAACCATGCTTAGTTCATCTCGAGCATGGGTATGCCCACCTCAGAGATATTATCATTCTTTTTCAGATGACACACTTGTGAACACTTGTCTCGGGCTCCCTCAACTCTGCGCATTTCCACTATGTAAAGATATTGTAATGTATTTCGGCCATAAATTTCTCTTCTGAACTCACACATTAGGGGGCATCTATTATAGTCCAAAATTCCTTATCTATGCTTACAAGAAATTGGCCCTCCCATTTGCATAATTTTCCAAAATACTGTTGAGGCTTACTTTTAAAAAACTATTTTTTGGAGAGTGTACATGCCCTACTAAAATAATATCCCATGTACACATGCATGTTGCATGCTAGTTAGCCTGCGTACACACACATGTTGTATGCTATATATATCATGTTTACCTCCAAAATTTGCAAAAAATATAAAATTGCGCAGAATTTGACGGAGTTTATGGGCTATAGAGGGTTTCCTAACCATGTTACCCCTTGTAGCCCATCCCAAAACTGAATAACCATATTTTTCTCATATAAAAAGAGGTCTTGAGGAATCATTTAGAAGCATAAGAAAGAGAATAAGAAAACTCTGCCAAAATACCTTCCCTTTCTTAGCCCAAGATTTACATCCCATTCTGATTTTTAGCCTCGGCCTTCCCCTCCATTCTTTCTCCTTATGCAACCCTTTCTCCTTCCCTTGGTGATATGTTGGTTGCAAGAAGATAATGTGGGATTGATGCACTTGGAGCCATGACAGAGGAGCGTGGACTTGGTTCATGGAGTAGTTTCCGAAAATGGTTGTAATCCTTTTTTTCTTACAATTGAATACAAGAGTTCATCCTTGTTCCAAAACCCTATGTTTACGTTATTTTGATAATTTGTGCATTTATATCTATGTCTAATATTTTAAAGTGATCAGTAGAGATTACATGTGTTGTTGCATTGTATTCCTAATCTTTTGTAGGTCATCTTTGGGAGGATATATGTGATCTAGGAGGCGGAAACAAGGGAAATATGTCTACACCAACCACAAGGAATAAAGGTGCACTCATTAACTCTCTTTCATTTCTCTCTCGTCATTTTGTTTAGATGGTTTTGGGGTAGTTTAAGGGTAGAACAATATTTTAAGGGAGTTAGCGCTCTACCTTTACCTTAGACCCAATATAGGGGGATTTTCCCCGTAGCACCTTGCATCACTCTCAATTCCCCATACCCAAACTATCTATTGGAAAGTATTTGAATGTGGCATATTATGATTCATGCATAGAAAGTAGAAAAACAAAATTTAAAGGTAAATGAAAGAAAGTGTGTGTGTACAACTATGTGTTTTTTTACCAAAAAAATGTAACATTCGTCCATAAGAAGGTAGCAACAAATACTATATATGTGATAAACAACCTTTTTAAAGTATGGTTCTTACCCCATTTGAAAGAAAAAAATGTGTCATTCTTTATTCCATAAACATCCTAATATGTCATTCTTTATTACATAGAAATATCATTCTTTATTCCATAAATTCTCTGTACACCATTATAATGATGAACCATGAAGACAAGAAGGACAAGTGATGATCAAATACCAAAGAATTGAATATTTTTTTTTAAATGAATTCATTGTTTGCATTTCCCTTATAGAACATAGTATATGAATGTATAGAACAATGTATAGAATAGAGTACAGGTATGCATACAACAAAGTATAAAACAAAATACATTTGGAAAAAATTCTTCACACGGTATGAGCTTGGCTAGTTCCAGGCATACTTTTTTCAGGCTTTAACCATTTTTCTGGAAGCTATATCAAGATCCGTGTATCTATCATATGATGGAATATTAGGAAATAAAGTTTTTATTTTCCGTAATAAATGAAAATCATCTATTAACTTGTAGACAATATTTTGACCTGTCAAAACACCATCCATAACTTGAAATTTAGTTATACAATCCCTTGCTTTTATTAGCATATATTCATATGCTTCATGCTTAATGAAATTTATATTTTTATCCCAACATGAAGGTAGTGCCATTTCAACTAAATCCTTGTATATTTTCATGAAGGTTTCAATACTTCTATGAATTGAAATACATTTAATTTGAGGATGCTAAACCAAATTATTCTTTCTTATTAACTTTGTAGCATCCATAATTATAGAAGTAAGAACATTGACACCCAAAGACTTTAAATGATTCCAAGTCTTAGAGTTAAGTTTTTCAGGAAGAGTTATCATTTTTATAATATGCTCGGCATTGATATAGAATATAATGGACCAATTTTCAGATACCAGAACCCTTTTTTCAGAAAGATAGGTTTGGGGAATTATGAATTTACCTAAGTTTGAGTCCCATATATGTAAATAATCATGAAAATCCCTAAATCTATCACATGTTAACTTAGTTAACTCGTAAGGATCAAATTGTGACATAATGGTTTCAAAATTTTCACAATCACGGTCAATTAGGACTTTTTCATCAAAGATTGATGGCTGACCAAACTGACTAACTTTCTCCATCTATCCTTATTTTAAACAACAATAACATATTTGAAATAAGGAAATTAGAACACTACCCGAAATTATTTATCAAAGGACTATTTGATTGCTTTAACTGGATTCTATTGTACTCGTAATAGAGTTTTCAATGTGCATTTACCTTTGGGGTTTATTGTTTTAATTTTTTTTTAAAAACCTTTGAATTGCATATACGTGACACCTTTTTTATTTGGATTACATCATGGTGCCAAATGTCATCCATTCATGCATTTTGGGGGTGAGCTAAATTGGATTGATAATACCACCCCCATGTACCGACATGAATAAGGATATGACATGTTATCAAGTGTTAAGACAATGGTTTATAATGTAGGCCTCCGACCCCTTTTTATCCAACATGCACTTTCACCGGCCGAAAAAAAATGAGACCGTCGATCTTGGATCTATATTTTTGGTTCAATTGTGTCTATTGAATTTTCATTTCAAACCCTTTTTGTTCTCTGTTGAGTGTATAAAAATATGCCAAAAAGATGTAGTATACAAGGTATTGAACCTAAAGTTAGGACTGAATGAAAAGGAAAACTTGATTTGAATTGAACAGAAATAGAGCCATTGTAATCCATTTCATATTGGACAAACAAATACAGGATCTGCATTCTCTATCTACATCAACAATAAGGCTACATACCGAAGACATTGTGGGGTCGAACACTCCTTGGATGCACAGGTGGGGTTAGACTCTCCTTGTACAGGTCTGCTCCTATGTTCACTCTCTGTAATGACATGTGGGGTAGATCAATGCAATGTTCAATGATTTTGGAGTGGGTTTATTTGGTGGGGAGTTTGGCGCTATAGTTTGTTTTATTTATTTATTTTTATTTTGTTTATTTTTTAATGGTTATTTGCTTGTAATATAATTTATATTTACTAATAGTTAAAATCAATCAAAACATACTCAAAATGGTTTAGGAGGTTTAGCTTGGTGGGTTATGAAAGAAATCGAGGTCAATGACTTCTAACCAACCAATGATACGTACAAGAAGATGGCATAAAAATTTACTACATACAATTAACCCATATAATAAAATACTTTAAAAAGAATAAATCATAGAAAATATATAATCACATACCCTGACCTACATTTCAACAATTCAATATCATTGATCTTCTTCTTCATCCAACTCCAAATCTATCTCATCCATTCCATATGTTAAGAACCAAATATCAATATAGCATAGAAAAACCTCAAAAAAAGTACGCAACGCCTTGAAAAAGAGATAATTTCAGATAATAAGCCTCTTTGAGGGGGCAACCTCCTTTTACCCCACTTAAATGTTCAAGTACAAGATGATTCAAAATGAAAATGTCTCCTTGGTATATATAGGAGACTAGGAGGTATAATTACAACTAATGGCCTAAAGCCGACATAAATAAAATAGCATTACTAATATAATATGCCCCAATTAAGGGGCAATGAGCCAATATTAGGGCTTAACATGCCCCTCGCCTTGAGATAAGTGTTTTCCGCAATGCTTGAGTAACTCTGGATGCTTCTGTACAAAAGACTCATCTTCCCAAGTGGAATCTTTAGCCGGCAGTTTCCTCCATTTATTGAGATACTCTGAAATGGATCTATTCCTCAGCTGGCGAATTCTTGTGTCAGTGATGGCTTCAGTCTCCAATATGATTTTTCCTTCCTCGTCAAGTTCTGGAAATATAGTTTGAACTGGGATCCTGTCACCTATAACCTTCTTTAAGCATGAAACATGAAAAACTGGGTGTACTCGTGAAGATGCAGGAAGCTCCAATTTGTATGCCATAGTACCAATCTATTGCAACACCTTATAAGGTCCATAGTACTTTGGTGATAATTTATTATCCTTCTTGGCTTGCTTGAGGGACATCTGTTTGTATGGTTGTAGTCTTAAAAATACCCAATCCCCTACTTCAAAACTTCTTTCACTACGATGTTGATCTGCTTGTTG
>JASDQU010100101.1:90843-121308 GCA_032191745.1 Picea mariana
AAAAGTTACGACCCCGGGAAGTTGATGCACCAACTTACCCAAACGGGGCCCACATGACTTTTGGCGCTTCATCTCCTAGGGTTAGGTTTTTGGATGTCCGAGACTTTTGGCATTCCCGTTTATTGTAAAAGGGCCTTCAGAGCCTCATTGTAATCATCTTCTTGTGAATGCGAGTAGCCGTCACATCTCTTCTCAGAGATAAGCTGCCACCATTCTAGCGAGTCTTTCACTCTGTATTTTTACAGTCTCTGTACATTCTTTCATTGATAGAAATCGTGTATTACTGTATCTCTGTGTTTATGGTTGCATCTCTGATATATTTCTTTTATATTACTGGATATACGCGATATCTTTGTGCATTTCTTTATTATATCTCCGCTCTCATTTCGTGCCGAAAATAATCCGGATCACGAATCTTGATAACACTTTCTGAAGCGTTATCCCTCCTGAGCTTCGCCTTGTGTAGGCCTCGAATTCCAGTGCACTCCTTGCGTCTAAGGGATTTCAATAGCTTGGATCCAAGGGGTTTCTCACAGAGAGATTCCTCCTGATCTCCTGATGTTCTTTCCTCGCTCGATGCACACCTTGCAGAGCTTCAATGAAGAGAAACACTTGAAACTGAAAAGAAACTCACAGTTTCATCCACTTGCTCATGTAAACATAAATGACAGGAAAATGCACACAGTCCACACACCATACATTTGGATCAATTTTCCATTTTGTTATATTCACAAGTGCTCAATGGCTACAGAATACATTCAAAATTACAGTCACTCAATACACTGAGATTTCCTGCTAACTCGTAGTTTTTCTCTTACAGCTACTTTCTCTTTGTATTCCAGCCCTGTCTAACTGTGTGTACAAACTTCTACATAACTCAAAAATGTTTCTAAGGTTTTCCCTGGCTACTTGCCTACTCTAAAATTCATCCTACGCTATCTTAGTCCAGTCGCATTCTAGAGCCGAAGTGGAAACTCCTGCTCTGTTTACAATTTCAAAACTTTGTCTCAAAGGGTAAAATTTGGCACCAGTTCCAGCGTGTCTCCAAAGGTGAATTTCCGGCACTGAGTGGAGGCGGATTCTGAAATCGGTTGCAACTGCCCACGCAGAAGTTCTGGAAGAACTCTCATGTGTAGAGTGGTCCTGCCTCTGTGCACTTGCCAACGATGCTCCGGCATCACATATCTTCCGCCATCTTCACCTGAAAAGCAAACTACAAAAATCAAAGTAATTAGCAGAGTTGAAAGCTCCGAGCAGACTTGGCTTGAAGTTTTAATATGACTTTTGAAGATATTGGCGGTAAACCAAAATTAATTCACTTAATGGTGTAAACCAAAATTAATTCAGTTTGTTAGTTCTAATATCAATTGATGACCATCCAGGATATACTTCTAAGTTAACAGTCGGAATAAGAACCACATGTAAAATAGCTATTTACTAGGGTATTACGGTAAATAAATAGGGGGGTGTATAGGTAAATAGTCACTGCAATCTTTATTAAGTCAATAATCCTCTTGCTTGATCTAGTCATTGGCACTATGGAGATGGATTCCAATTCCCAATTAACAATATATTCCTGTTTGAATTTTTTGTTGATTTTCTAGGAAAGAGCATGGTTTGGTTGAAAAAAAACAAATACTACTTTAAAAGTAGTAACTTGACGTGAAGACATAACTCTGAAAATCTCGAGCTACATATTGACATCGCTGAATGATTAATCCTAGACAGAGTAATTTAGGACTGAACGTGTATCATCATAATGAAGGTTGTACTGAGATTTCTCTTGTTAGCTTTCACTCCTCAAATGTCTCACACGAGTCTTTATACAACACGAGGGCATAATGTGTTCTGAGAAAAAATATGGAATAATTTCAAACACCAAGATCTTATTACTTCTTGGATATCAGAGAGATTTTGAATTTTTGGCAAGAATCTCCCGTGAAAGGCAAGGTTTCTTACCATTTTATTATTTATACAAAAATTAACAAAGCAGTAATATATGCACCTGGCAATTCTATTATGAGGGTAAAGTTTCTTGCTATTTCATGCAAAAATCAACAAAGCAGTAGATGCAGCTGGCAATTCTTTTATGAGGTTAAAAAAATATAGAGKAGKAATTCGCCATTTCCTTGCCAATCTCAGTTTTATAGATCAATCATCAAACAATCTTAAGAGRCAACTTAASTTAAGTCRCCAAATTCTTGGAATAACTTCACCATTGGAATAACTTAAGTCGCCAAGTAAAATAATATTGTGGAAACAATACCATTGACACCTCGAACTAGAGAGTAAGAAACAATATAATCACAATGGTTTTATTAAACCAAAATATTAATATTTTTCCAAACTAGAGCAGAACAATGGCTTCACGCAAACCTTATCGAATCCAAACCCTTATTGCTGGGAAACACTCACGGAAAAACTTAGAACAGAATCAGCAAGGGTTTTAAGGGAGAAATTAACAGAATATCGAACCTGGTAGTCAGCGTTCTCTCCGGCCGGAAATAGCAATTAACRAGCATCAATTTTGCAGAACTCCTGGAATGGTAGCTTGAAGGAAGTAGGCGAGTTCTGTTGTGGACATGCAGCGATAAACCATTGAGATAAGCACGAAATAAATGAAAGGGCACGTTCTCAGACATATAAGCGAAAATCAAACCTTTAAAATCAAGAACGAAATTAAGGTAAAAGGGGGGGCATTTCATGCATGTCCAATCAGGATGGAAGTCAGATCTGAGTCTTCCTGTTCATGTCCAATTTGGACGCACCATGCCATCTCTTGCCGACATGACAGGAACTGAATCGGGCCATCAGATCAGAGAGGACATCTACAGTGTCGGAAAATTAAAACTTTAAAAGGAATCGAGTACTCGAAGCAAAAAGGGAAAATCGTCGCAGCGCCTCTCAGACTTGAGGTGAGGGTTTTGTCTGCTAATCTTTTTGCAATCAGTCGACCCGCCAATGTTGTGCTTCAAACAGGGTTTGCAAACCGTGAGATGTTTCTAGAGAGAAATAAGCTGCAAAGAGTGACACGTTTGTGATGACATGCAACTTGCCACAAGAGTGCATGTAGTGCAGCATAACAGTAGGAAGTTGCAGCATAACAGCAGGAAGTCCAAGGAGGCATCCTCTCGTCCAATTTCCAATGCGGCAGTGGAAATTTAGCTTAAAACACCAAATTTAGTATAAAAAAATCAGTGGAAAGGCTTGAAAATAATTAATTGAAATCATCCAAAACATAATTGACATTGGGACATATCCTAATTGACATTGGGACATATTTTTTTTTTTAAATAATCATGATAAAAGTTTAAAAATAATGGTGTTTTGGTCATCGATGGCATGGTCTAAAGTAAAAGGTAAAACTTAATTTAAAGAAAATTGGAATTAATAAAATCACAAATGACTTTGAATCTAAGTCTACTTAAAGCCGAAATAAGTCAAGAGATATGTCGATTAAAGGAGTCAAAAGTCCAAGTCAAGTTGAGTAAAAACAAAAAGTTTTTATTGAGTCTAATGAATCCAATATGTAATGGAGATATTTTGCAAGTTGATATAAGGAGTCTAGTGACATCAAGGTTATTGTAATTAAGTTGTAAGTAAGAAAATGATATAATGATGTTATTGATATGTAATTTGTTGTAYGAAGAAGGGTGTATGATTGGTGTTATTGGACACCCTAATAAATTATGGCAAGTCATGTAATAAGTTGAAGTTAGAGTCTGGAGTCAAGGTTTAAGGAATTTAAAGTCATTTAGATTGTTAATGTCCAAGGTAAAGTCACGTAAAAACATGACATGAGATCATCAATTAAGTTTTCCAAGTGTCATAGGTGTCTTGTTCGATGGAGACATCCCTCCTACAAGAAACAATTTTATGTAGGTTTTGCAAAGGAAGATTTAGATGAAGAAAATGATTGATGATGAAAGAAGATGAAAACAAAAAGAAGATGATGTTGACTCCATGAAAAAGAAGATGACTGCAAGCACGAATAAGATTAAAAGAGAAAAGGTGGGAATTTGGTGGAAAGAAGAAGCCCTACAAGTAATGAAGCCTGAAAAGTGAAGGCTGAGGAACATATAGAAGCTCAGAGAGGAGGTCCAAGGTGAATAAGGAGCATAACACCAAAATATCGCGTTCAAAGGAAGAGAGAGCCTAGGTGATGCATCTAGCAAGGTGAGAAAGATTTGTTGAGGAAGACAGTGTGCACATTGAGGCTTAGAGGAAGGTACAAGAGATTGAACATGGATAGAAAAATGAAGGGCTTAGTAGAAGGAAAATGTCATAGAAAGGTGAAAGAAGAACACTAGAATTCAAGACAAAGAAAGTTGAAGCAGATATATGCTTGGACATGAATAAAAGAAGCAAAATAATGAGGCAGTAGAATAGACGCGCAGAAAAAAGCAAAATACAAAAGAAGAAAGAATGAAGTAGTGGAAGAAAATTGCAATACACAAAGAAAAAGCAAGAAGTAAGGAAGCAAAGAAAGGTAAATAATAAATAGTACTATGTGTTGATGTAAATGCAATAAATCCATGAAAGAGACATCCCTAAGCAGTTTAATGGTCCTTGAACAATGCTTGAAAAAGGTCTTGGTCTTATGTTTGTATAAAGCTTGAGTTAAAATTTTGAAACTGTATGTACCTGATGTAAGCTTGATGAGGCATGTATTCCCCAAAATTTGTTACGTTGAATGGTTCGTGGTAAATAAACAAATTTTTATGAGAGAGAACTTGCTAAAGGAAATGAAGAGTGGCAATACAGGAGGAGAAGCTCGACTATGGGAAGAATCATTGATTTGAGGTAGTCCACGACTGGTAGAAGATTTGAGGCAGCTAGATAAATTTCAAGTCATGAAAAGGGACTTGCGTAGTTGATCATAAAAGGGAAATTGCAAGTTATGAAAAAGGAACTTGTGTGGAGAAAACTGTGAAACAAAAGTTTGGAAGATGACAACTAAAGTTATCAGAAGAGTGGGTCAGAGGAGAAAATCTACTAGCATTGATGAACTCATGGATATGATCCCATGAATAAGTGTTTTGTTCCTTGGTAGTCTAATGCAGGTGCATTGAGAGTATGGTTACATGTAAGCCAAAGAAAACTCAATATGATGACAGAAGATGATGTTGGGGGAGTAAAAGGTACATGTATTAAGATGTGTGATGGAAGAATGGTTAATGAACCATGTATAACATCTGGTTTCCTAGAGAACAAGAACATACAAAGGTTAAAATCTGGTAGTTGTTACCAGGTTTCATTATTTGGCAAATTTGGAAAGAAAGAAACAGACGAACCTTTCAAACAGTCACCGGGACCTGGCAAGAAGTCTGGACCACAATTCACTCCAATCTCAATGAAACAATATCCTTGCATCCCTAGATAGTTTAGGATTTAAACTGCCCCCCAGATGAAAGTCTCATCCTTAGCGCCTGGAAGCTCATCCTCCATCCCACTATTTCTACCGCTATCAGTTGTAAGCTTAGCCCCACCCATTGGGAAGCTCCACCTACAAGGTGCCACAAACTAAATTTTGATGGGGCCTCTAAAGGGAATCTGAGACCTGCAGGATACAAAGCTATCATTCGAAACAATAAAGGGGAAATCCTCCACATAATTGCACGGAATCTCGGGCACAACACCAACAACGCAGCAGAAGTATGGGGACTCCTTTGTGGTCTACAAGAAGTCACAGAACAAGAGCTTTTCCCCATCATCGTCGAGTGTGACTCACAACTTGTCTTAAATCTCTTCTCCCATCTCCTTAATGGGGCTGACCCAAAGAAAATTTCTCCGAGCTGGAGACTTATGAATGGACTTCTCAGAATCAAATCCACCCTCCATCTCCATTGGATAATCCACCCTTCCCGTGTTCGAAGGAAAAAAAATCAAGTAGCTGACATGCTGGCAAACATCGAAGTTGAGCTAGAGGAGGGAGTCTTCGCGTGTACCCCCAATTCTAATCCCTCCCATCCCACGGTTATTGTGTGAAAAAGAATGGAAAACACTAAGGATCGACCCCCGGATGGGGTGTTTCTGAGTTCAGCAAGCGACCAAGCCACGGAGAGGCCACCTGGCCAGGAGGCTAGCCACCCGTTGCCTGATCAGTTCCATCCCACCTTTTCCATCACCTCATGGGCATAATCTCGCTGTCGCCACCTTGCAATCCTCCGATGAGAACCTTCACTCGCACGAGTTAGAAGTTCTGGAGCATGGGCGACTTTATTGCGTTGCGCGTGACACTTCCTTGGTCACTTCCACTCCTCCTCACAGGCATTCCTAAAGCCGCTCCCGAGCACTCTAACCACTATTTGCCTCCCCTCTGGTGCAATCTCCATTTGGCTCACAACAACGCTAGCTCGGGCCTCACTTATCTAGGTCAATTGATCCTCTATGTCCTCTCTCCAAGACCACCACTGTTTTCTAACATGCCACGCCCCAAAGGCAAGGCCAAATAGGGGGCCACCTGGTATGAGGCCAGGGGGAGGAAACCACCCACCCCTGGCCATCCTCCTGAGGTCGAACTTCTCCTAGTTAGGGCTCCTGCTGATAAGCCCTTCCTCGCTCATCCTTTTGAGGCCAACCTTCATAATGTCATGGTTCCTATCAAAGAAGCTTCTCCTGTTCATCCTCCTACAGCTAATCTCTTCCCCGCCCTGGCCCCAGTCGCGATGCCCTTTCCCGTTCAACCACTACTTGAGACCACCACTGAGCTTTCCCCCTCTTGAATCCATACGATTGTAGGGTCGAGTGGTTCGGCACCTTTGGCAACTCGTTGGGCTACGCGCCTCCTCCCCCCTCCCCTCCTTGACGTCCTCCTTCTCCTCCTTCCCCCTCTTGTCACCCCCCCAACACCTCTGTCCCCGACCTCTCTCCCTCCTCCTCGGCTTCCTCGCTCTCACCCCTCCTAGGCGACAGAGGCCAGGCTCGCGTAGCAGACATGGACACCTTGAGCAACCTTCAAAGGGACCCGAGTGACATAAAAAAGGACCTGAGGGAGCTCAAGTCAATTATGATTGATATGCCACACAAAGACGTCGATCGCTGGAGCCGGGTTGACAAGCTGATGGCCTTCTTCTAGGACCTCCGTCAAGCAATAAAAGACCGTGACAAGGGCATGTCTCAGGTGCGACAAGTCTACATCGGGCCTAGGCTCGGACCAGGTTTCTAATTTTCTTTTGTTCCATGCTTAAGTCATTCTTCGTCTGCAGGCAACCACGAAAGGTTGGCCTGAGTTTTTTCTTATTTTGTTTACTTCTGACAAGTAGCATCTGCCATGCGTGGCATCGACATGGCATGATATATTTTTTGAACAATCGACAGCGGTGGTTTCCCGGAAGGGCACCGCTGCCTCTTATGATTAGGAATCTTATGATTAGGAACATCACTATTTTTTGGTCCTAAGGGCAGCGGTGGTTTCCTAGAAGGGTACCGCTGCCACGTATGAATAGGAGCAACAAACATCTGTAACTTTTTCAGGATTCAATACAAACACTAACTTACAAAAAAAACAAGAAGATACAACAGTTGGCGACCCATGTACTTTGGTGGATGGCAATTTTTTTATATGGATATCAACAATGTTTTTGTTTGCAAGTACAAGAATATGAACAAGGATGAAGAATGAATAAGGCTAAAGATTGCAAAAGACAGAGAGCAGTGCAGTGAAAGAGCATAGAAGATGAAGACAAATATGAAATGTCCAAGTGAAGAGAAATAAATGGATCACAAGTATTCGTTAAGGGAGAGTATGAAGGAATAATTCTTACTTGTGATCATGAATAATGTCTAAATAATATGATGAAATTGTAATGATATATAGACTAATTCTATAAGTCTATGTGAGAGTGAGAGATGACGAGAAATGAGAGAAGTTAAGGATGGAAATGGACATTGTTTAAGTATGATTGTGACATGCTTAAGATATGAATCCATAACTAGTACTCACACATCATATGGATACACAAACATATCCTCAGACTTATATGTGTTCCATAAAAATGTTTGATTCTAACATTGTGTTTGAAGGTCTTTATTTGTCATTTTTAACATTTTGAAATTCCTCTGAATAACAACCCAAGAGTATGGTCTATTTTCAAGCAACAAAGTTATTGGGTTTGTATTAATGCAAAGATTCAAATATTAATGTGAAACTCAAGTCCAAACCCCATGAATGCATGTTAAGTATTTCTAAAAATAAAGAAAAAATCATCAAAAGAAAACAAACAATATTTTATTGTAAAGAATTGGAATAACAATATTTTGTTTAAATTTATTTTATGATGTACCTAGTTTACTCTTATTAAATGGAGTATAGTTACATTTACAACTTTTCATCATGGAAGGGTTGGATGAAAATATACCCTTCAACTCGAAATTAAGATTAGCACTCAAATTTGATCATTAAATACATATTTCATTAAATGTGAAATAAAACAATGAATATATAATTTAGACATTAATGAAATTGGATTTTTCAAAAAGAGAATAAAACAATATTTAATTTATTGCTTAAAAAGTATATATTAACCAATGTTTATTATAATCTCTATATATCTATATAAGTTGAAATAAATATATGTTTATTATAATCTCTATATATAAAGTTGAAATAAATATTCTATTAAAATATGGATTTTTACATATTTTTTAATATTATTATTTATATTTCCATACAAAGTTAAGTTCATTCAAAGTTTCCTAATAAATAATAATTTGTGATAAAAAAAAATTGAAATTGACCTATAAAAATATTTTAGTTTATTTACTTTCAAAATAATTATAAATACTTGATTCATAAATTATATTTTAATTTATTTACTTTCAAAATAATTATAAACACTTGATTCATAAATTATACATTGCATCATGAAAATTGTATATTATTAGTTTATGGGGACTATACTTTTCATTCAATAGAAAAACGTAGTTGACTCTATATTAGTTTAGGTTGCATTCTTTCGATTTATACAAAGTTTTATAATAAAGTAATGTAAAAATAATATATATTAATTATAATAATTTGAAAATATAAAATATTTTTAGTTTTTTTTTAATAGAATGAATAACTAGGTTGAGTTTGTACTTATGTGATATGAGGTTGATTTTTATCGTTACCATTATAATTGCACATTTTTTAAACAAAATGTCTTAACAATACAATTCATCACCTACACCCGTTAGGAAATATTTTTAACATTTTTTAAAATATAATAATATCAAATTTTAATTAATACAAAGCTATATGGATGAGTCATAAATCCCTACCTGAACCAAAAATAGAAAATAAAAAATTCTAAATAAATATTTAAATAAAATAAATAATTTAATTTTTTTGACAATGCCATTACCAGCTAGTTGATTACCAAAACAATGGCGTAGAAGGTATGGCATATATGGTCATCGAACAAGTACTAGGCAATCCAAAATTTTGGATGATGTAAGTTCGGTGGCAAGGTATGAGTGTATATGGCCATCAAGTTGTGCATCCTTGATTTGAATTAACTTTGCCCCGTACTGCAATTTCTGCCTCCTCCTTATTTAGTATTTTGTCTATTATTTGTAATGATAATTCTTAAAGATTTACACAAGGTAATGCTTTTATTGTAGGTTTCGGTTGAATGTAGGTTGATCCTGTACTGCTTTCTTTAATTTATGTGTCTGAATTTTTCCATGAAAAGAAATTTTAGTTTTTTTGAATGGTAATTTGCTTTATGGTGAATTTTGTAGGTTTTCTATTAATATTTTTGACGTATTGAAGTTCAATGTGTTTTTAAGGTATAAATGACTTAGTTTATTGAAAGCCTTCTAAATAATATTTTCTACATTTTTTATTTTATAAAATTTAAAAAGTTTTGACCCGTGAATGTGTTTGAAATTTTTTTCTCAAAAAATTGTTTAGGGTTGTATGATTAGTTTGCATGCAAGTTGGGGGTAATAAGTTTAAATAGAAAGTGTGTTTGTTGTGAGAAGCTTTGGAAAATCACTAGATTAATTTACAAATTTTTTCTCTAAAAATTGTTAGATGTTGTATGATTAGTTTACATGCAATTTGGGAGGAACATATTTAAATAGAAGGTGTGTTTGTTGTGAGAAGCTTTGGCCTTATATTGTTGCAAATGAATTTGATAAATATGTGTTAAATAATATTTGCCACTACTTTTTATTATGTGAAATTTAAGAAGTTTGGGTTCATGAATGAGCTCTATAAAATTTTCCGTTGAAACTCACTAGGGTTGTATTATTAGTTTACATGCAATTTGGGAGGAATAGGTTTAAATAGAAAGTGTGTTTTCTCTAAGAGGCTTTGTTGTTGTACGGTTGCAAATACATTTAAGAAATATGTTCTTGAAAATCATTTCTAAAATCTTTGATCTTTCACTTCTTGTAGAGGTAGAGGTGTAGAGAAAAAAAACAAAAACTAATTGTAATGCTGTTATAAACAAAATATGTTTGAATAAAAACCACATCCAAATATATTAGAGCTAGGCTGTCCCCGGCCATCAACCCCACTGCCGGGCAACGCTACTACGCGGAAACATTCACATACTTATATATATAACATGCATATTAAATCAAATTAACTCCTTTAACCAAACAATACAGAGTAATCACAGGATCACTGCTAACATTAAGAAATAATGGAATTAACAATAAATATCATTGCAATGGAATACATGATAATATTACAAGCATCACAAACATGCATTTAAGTTGAAATTAAAAAACATAATAATACTTATCTTAGAAACTGTAGTAACTCCAAAACCTATGAGTTACAAGTCTATTGATCTCCATTCTTTTGCATAGTGTTTTACTCCAAATTTATTAAAAAGTTAAGGTTCATACTTTAAAAAAATTTCACACTAAATTCCCAAGGTAATTTTCATGTACATTTATTCAAGTCCTAAAATTTTATTTTTGGTAAGTTTGATGTCATATACACTTTGAATTTATCGAAAATTAATTTCACTTATTTTACACTGAGGTGGAATAATTTAATTGAAGATATACTATTAACAACATGGATTGATATATACATTAAATATTTGTTTGTAAAAACAAAATTAAAAATTGATTTTAAAATTAAGCTAATCTAATAATTATATTAAGTTATATGATTTCCCCCCTTAATTTCAATGGCTAGTTCTTCCATTTTGTTTTAAAAAACGTTGTGTTTTACCAGTTTTGAAACAAAGTTTGTATGCTTTGAAATTAGAAGATTGCCCAACCATGGAAACAACCCGCTATGATGGCTCTTAAACAATGTTTCAATTCTAATTAGAAAAAAAAATATTGTAAGTCATTATTAAAAGTCAAATACTTATTAAAAATAACGTGGGTCTTTCATAGTTGGTGAAAGAAAATAATGCAATGTTTTTTTACATGTTTAAAAGGTATTATATTTTTTACATGAGAAGTTCCTTTTGAAACCATAACCATGTGAGTTTTGTGTGAAGTTTTTCGTCACATGATAAATATAGCATCACTAATTTGAGAAATATGTAATATTTTTTTCTTTGAAAATAAATATTAAAATTCTTCAAACAAAAGAAGTTATTATTGCATTGTAAAATAGACTTGTTAATTGTGTTGGCTAGCAGTGAGAAGATGACTTGCTCTTGCCCATATTTATTTATAACATCGAAAAAAGTTATAAAATTAAATTGGAAAATTACAATGTTCCATACAACTTTTCATAATCGATCTATTGTCTACCAATCCTCTTCCGCTGGGCTTCCACATAGCCAATGTCATGTGTGTTCCTTTTCCCATTGACTATTCCAAGGACTCAAAAGATCTACTGTTTTAGTGCATGTTTCGAAGATGGATAATTTGTATTTAACTCTGTAAATTTTGTTGGAGTAGGTATACGATTAGAAAATATTATACAAGCATCTACATGATCCAAATTATCAACATGTTTTCCAATAACATTGAAAATAAAATTTTGTTAGAGAGTAGCTTCACCAACTAGAACACTAAATATGTTTTATATGATCGTTATAAGCCTTGGAATCAAGCCACTAAATATGTTTTATATGATCGTTATAAGCCTTGGAATCAAGCCATGGATGATATATATGAGAGCTCATTTCAAAACTTGTGTTGTTATATGAATAATGTTAATAATAGTTATGTAGTATGTTCAATATTTCTTTTTTTTAAATGTCATAGTAGATAACTTAGATTTGTATAAAAACATGTGTTTTATGGATATATTTTATTAGCTAGATGGTTGTTATTTGTTAAGTCCATCTTTTTGGAAAGATTCTTTGGTGGATTTTGGAGAGTTTCATTGACTAGTTTTATGTAGTTACCATATAATCATGCTATGTACTCCTTACACTTTAATTTTTGAATCTGGGGTCTAGAAAGGATGTTATTTCTGTGAAATATCTCCTCACAACTTATATATATATATAAAGAGAGAGAGAGTTTATTTAGTTTTTTCTATGGGTAGGTAAAAACTTCTGTAACACCCATGTTTCCCCCAACTTGTAATTAATCTTTAATTATGATTACCATGCTATGACATGGACCAATGTAAATGTATTATTGTTTGAATTACCAATAACTGATTGTGGGGGTGAAACCTTGAAGTACTGGCCATGATATCACTAGAGGAAAGAATGGGAAAACTATAAGAGAGGGTTCATTATGTCAAATGATCCCAAATTTCCCCTTGTTGGGAATGATAAACCCCCTCTGGATCCCAAGGAGAGGAATCGGTTAATGAAGGAAGGAATGGAGGTTGAATACTCAACCATCCCCATTAAAGGAAGTATGGTCTGACTGAAGAATGTCAGCCCGAAGTACCAAAGGGTCTGGCAGACCACGCTAACCCAAGTTTCCTTTTGATAGAAGGAACATGATACATCAAGAACCATCCTGGGAAAAGATATAGAGAAAATAGAGACAAGGCGAAGACACACAAAAGAGTAAGGGAAGAGCGTGTGAGGCTTTGCAGGGAGCGGGAGAGACACCATAAGAGAACACATGCATAGAGGGGAACGCACGACTAGGATATGCAGAAGAAAAGAGGAAGGTTGCGAGTTTGATGTTGGGGAAGCATCTAATAAACGTCGTAGGGATACTATGACAGAGAGAAGTTCTTTGAGAAATGGTATAGTTCCCTAGTGATATCATGGCTTGGCACAGGGGTGGCCAAAGTGATAAGAATGAATTCCTCTGAGCCTATGGTTGGGTGGAAAGGAGAACATCCACAATCTGTTGGTTGGCTACAACTTGTAATAGATAAGTACTTCGTTTACCCTGTGCACTTGAATTGAAATGCATGATCGAATGTCTGCGCCTGTGACTAAGATTTTTAGTGTTTGATTCGTAATGAAAATGCTTAATGTTCTTCTATAAATTGTTTCCTTCAAATGGTTATAAGATGACCAATGTGGCCTCTGGCATGGTTGGTAAATCCTCAAGGTATTCTTCCCAGGGATCAAATTCATAATACTATAGTCGGGGCAGACTCTACAAGACTACTACAATCCTATTGATCCTTCAAAGGTGCCTTTCCCTATGTTAGAACCTAAGTTCTGTGAATGGAGGGTGCTCCCTTCAAACTAGTAGCCTAAGACACCATAGGCTCATGCCCACGGCCTTAACCAAATCTTGTCTAAGGCTAGAGATTACAACCCAAGATTCATTAGAGGATCCATATGACCAAGGTCTAGGAACTCTGCGCTAGTCCAAAAGGAGCTAGCTCTTATTGTCTTCGGAACTCCGGGAGATCGAAGCTCCGGGATGTTAAAACTTCACAACCACCAAAACTCCCAAAGGCCGGAGCTGCGAAGTATTGTGGATCATTGATCCTTGAATCCTTCAAGATCCTTCTCAGTCATCGATCTGGGGACTCCGTTGAGAACCCCTCTTAACCGTCCATCAACCAAGACATATGTCCACGGATTGAGTATCTCTGGAAAGTTTTTTCCTATTGGTGAAAGGGTACATCGTTGGAGTGTCGAAGGTCATAGTCCATCTCAGTCATCCATCATTAAGGATGCGTGTCGCTAGATCCTGTAATCCAGAGACTTGACACTCCGGGTGGAATCTGGAAACTACACGCCTAAACTACCGAACCAGAGTCACGAATTAATGAGAGTCGTCGATCTGAAGGGACTTCGGGACCACTTGTGATCGTTCGATCTAGATGGTGGTCAGTTCAACGCTGACCTACATTGGGATAAAATTGGAGACTACACGACCGAACCCCCAAAGGTCAAAGTGACGAGGATTGTTGATTCGAGGACACACTAGATCCCTCTCTGATTATCGGATCTACCCCATGGTCAATTCAACATTGACTACTTCGAGAGAAAGGATAAGCTTACATGGCCAAACCCAAGAAGGCCAAAGTTACGAAGCAATGGAGGCCGTAGATCTATGGATCTACGTGCACAGATCTCCACCGTGAGATTTGAGGGATGTTAGAGGGTCGTTTGTCTGGGGTGACGTGGCTCACTGATGTCACCGAGGGTGATGGGGACCCATGACTGAGGTGCCACGTGTCACCTGGATTCGTGCATCTCGCAGACCCTATAGGCCCATTAACACGAGACACATGTCACCCACCAAAGGGGCCACGTCATCTCGGCCTTGCCATGTATCACACCTAGAACTCACCACTTGGTCCATTTGGCGAGAGGAGTATGCGGGACCCACCTGTATATGAATTTGTATCTAGTACGTCACCACATGCGAGGGTGGACTGGCACTACCCTCTTATCGAAGATAGATGGTTGTTCTTGAACCGACATGGAAACCTATGATCATGGATGATTCTGGAGTCCCAACTAGCACGGCATATATTTCCTTTCCCAAGTTCCACAATGGAAACTGCTCTCTGGCAGTGGAAGCTATGCTGACCATTGATTCTACCGAATCTACAGATTGACGGACTAGGAGGATTGCGAAAGTTAAACCCGCACGGGCATTAGTTCTTCCCCCAATCTCAACAATCTCTCTCCATCGTAGATCTTACTGTGGGATGGGTACAAACCCTCGAACATTGAAGTTACAAATTAACGTGAGCCGTAGATTCATGGATCTACGTGGACAAATATCGACTGTGAGATCTGAAGGAAATTAAAAGGTTGATTGTATGGGGTTGATGTGGCTTAGCGATGTTATCCAGGGTGACGTGGAACCACAACTAAGGTGCCAAATGTCATCACAATATGAACGTTTTACAGATCCCTTATGCCCATTAGAGCATGACATGTGTCACCCCGATGAGGGCACGTGTCATCCCTGATCCTTGCTACGTGTTAGCCCCTAGTATGTGCCCACCTGGCCAAAGTAGTTGGTGAAGTGACCGAGATTCTGAGATTCCGGGACTTTGGGGCTCTGGAGGATTTGGGGTATAGTGTGGTAGGGATATCGAAGGGCCCAAAGACTGGAGCCATATGGAAAGCTTATGATACTTTAGGAATTCGGGACTCCAAGAGGTTGCGTGTGTATACAAAAAAGGGGCGCTCAATGCCGAAGCACCGAACGTCGAATTATCCTTAGGCATATGCCTTAATGAGGAGGAAGATCCACCATCAGATTTATTGGTGGATGGATCTCCACCATAGATACATGAGCGATGGGAGCTCTGGGACTTCGGGGAATTCTGGATGATATGTATGAGATGGACCCATGTGGCCCTTGATTAATAACACCTGAAGAACTTCGGAAGGGTATAACTTCCGATCTAGAACTCAAATTGGAACATGGCGACAGTGATTGGAAAGCTCGTGATGAAAAGAATTCCGGTGGAGAGCTCGTAGTTGGGATTGATATAGTTAGGGAAAAACGAAATTATGATGCCCCATCCCTTAAAAGAGTACTTAGGGTTTGAGTGTCTTACAACCTCATACTTCATTTTTTGAAGACTATTTGAGATATTATTCAAAATCATCTATTGCAAGTGATTATATTTTCATTCTCACTTTCTTTGTCCTCTTGGCAATTCATAATGTTATAATTTGTAAAAACTATCTAGAGCACTAGACATTGTAATCTTTGTAAAGCTATTTGTTTTAAGGATAATGACTGTAGAAAAGACAACAAAGAAAGAAAATATTCCTTGATCTATGAAACCATATCACCATTGGATTTTCAATCAAGGTTCTAGTGAGGGGGAAGCATATTGGGCATAATATCCTTCCCACATAAAGATGTGATATTTGAAGAAAAATAGATGCATTCCGTGACTTTATGAAAGTGATTAAAGAACACCCTAATGGGAAACAAACATTGTCTTACTTATAGAAGAAAGGCCAATTTTACAAGGGATAGCTTGAGAATGGCTTCATTGGAGGAAAATCATCCCACTATGCCCTAAACCCCGCACCCAAATGGAAGGGAATGGGGGATAAAAAATAACAAACTAATTTTACCTATCTTATGATATATATATATGTGGGGAAACTAAACCAAAAAGGAGAGAGAAGACACAATTAAATTAAAAAGTAAACAACGACAATCACATATAGTACATAGATATTGACCCTGAGACCCTTAACTGGGAAAACCAACAATGCTTCTGTGACTCTCGTTCTTGTGTTGTCTTATTCATTCATCGAATAAAGAGTTATACAACTAACCTTGGTCTACACATAATATTGATTTATCATCCTACTCCCTTGCTTAATTACAATAACAACTCTACAACCATTCAACTTCCTCTTCATGACCAATGTGCTCTCATTAGACACACAACACTTAGATAGTATTACATAATGCACCATTTATAGGCATCTTCTACATGTAAATACCTAATTCGTGGTGCCCAAAATAGTTATAGTTCCATGAAGATGATTGATTGTGATCCTATGACTCTCGATATTCTATTGTTGGTTTCGACCACTAGTCAAATACCAGTTGGCTATGAATTGACCATCTATTCGACCATATTTCAACCTCCATTCGGTTAACATGTCGACCTCTATTTAGATAACATGTCGACCATCAAATTGAATTAACCATTCATTTGATCAATCACCTAGTCGATCATCCTCAAATATCCAGTCGGTTGACTGAGTTTCCACTACAAAGAATATAACATCCCAACATTCTCCCACTTGTTGTATTCTTTGTAGAATCATTAGAAACTAAAATTTTATTCACTAACTCGGGGCAACAATTCCCATTGCATCTCTACACCAAGAGAACTTCTTAGCACTCATAAACATGGTCAAAGAGTTTGCGATGTTTTTCAAAGTGTCTACCTTCTCTAGCAACACCTTCTTGTTTTTCCACCATATCTCTCAAGAAATGGTATTGTGCATCAATATGCTTCATATTGGAATGGTAAGATGGGCTCTTTTCCAAGAAAATTGCACTCTGACTATCGCAATTTATCCTCATAGCTTGTTGTTGAAACCCAATCACTGAACACAATCTATGCAACCAAATTGCTTCCTTGTTTGCATGGATGGATACCATGTATTCAACTTCTATTGTTCACAAGTCTATATCTTTCTAAACATCGAACATTCTAAACACATATCTGTTGGTCCACCTTCTTCAATCAAGATCTCCAACCTAATCGACATTGAAAAAACCATGTACATTTACTTCCCTATCATTTTTAGGTTTCCGTTGGTAATAGATTGCATACTCTGTTGTGCCACGCAAGTACCTAAATACTCTCTTGATAGTAGTCTAGTGCTCTTTCCAAGGTGTCGAGATGTACTTGCTCAATACTCCCACTCATTGGGAAATATCTAGTCAAGTGCAGACCATTGCATACATCATATTACCAAAAGCACTAGAATAGGGAACACGTGCCATGCCCTCTATTTATTCCCATGTCTTTCGACATTGTTAAGTAGTTAGTCTTACCCCTATAGGAATAGGTACATTGATCGATTTTCACTCTTACATGTTGAAACGTTTTAGGACTATTTCAATGTACTTCCTTCTGATTTAACCAAAATGTTCTAATTGTCTGATCTCTCTTAATATCCATTCCTAGAATAAAGTTAGTAGCACCAAGATCTTTCATGTTGAACATGGAGGATAGTTGAATCTTCACCTCCTTCATATAATTCATGTTGTTTCCAACTAGAAACATGTCATCAACATACAACACTACATAGATGAAACAACCACCTTTTCTTGGAATACACATAGTGATCATCTTTTCTTCTCACAAATCCCAATTTGAGGATGTAAGTGTTGAAATTTTGGTACCACATCCTTGGAGATTAATTTAAACCATAAAGGGATCTCTTAGAATTTCACATCGACTCTTTATTTCCCTTTACTACAAATGCTTTAGTCTATTTCATGTAGATTTCTTTTTCCAGGTCCCCGTGTAGGAATGTTTTCTTCACATCCATTTTCTCTATCTCAAGATCAATTGATGTAGCCAAAGACATTATTAGTCTAATGGAAGTCAATTTTTCAATAGGAGAGAAAATATCACTGAATTCAACTCCCTCGACTTGGGAATACCCTTTCTCCACTAGCCGAGCTTTGTACTTCTCAAATTGACTTGTTGTGTTGAACTTCTTCTTGAACACCCACTTGCTACCAATAGGATTCCTTCCATTCGATAGCTTGACCAAATCCCATGTCTCATTCTTATACAAAGATTTCATTTCCTCAACCATGTCTGCCTCCTTCCCAGTTTACCCTCTGTAGATTCGACTACCTCCCTAACTAACCTGAGCTCATCATTAGAGGTAGATAACACAAATGCAGAATAAAAATCAGATGGAATACATCTTTCAACTTGTTTCCTTGCTCGTCCAAACCTCCTTATAACCGAAGTCTGTAGTTCCACCTCTTCATCTGATTCAATCGACTCATCTAAATCAGGTTCCTCATTCCTCAACTCAAACACCAGTTTCTTTGGTTCTTTCTCCATTTGATCCTCTTTATTCTCGAAAGTACTTCCAACTTCTGTAAAGATCACATTTGAATTATAAACTATTTTCCTCATCACCAGATCCCAAAACTTATATCCTTTAACTCCATCCTTGTAACCAATGAAAATACACTTGACTTCCTTATTATCCAACTTGTTCCTCTTTTCCCAGGGAACATACACAAATGCATCACAACCAAAAACTTGAGTTGTGAAAGAGAAGGCTTCTTACCAAACCATACCTCATCAGGATTCATGTTGACTACAATTAGTGAAGGAGATATATTTACCAGATAATGGGTAGTGTCGACTGCCTCTTCCTAGAATTCTTGTGCTAGCCCATCTCCACTGAGCATGATCCTTACCTTTTACATCAATGTCCTATTCATTTTTTCAACAAGATAAAGATGACATTTGGGTGAAGTTCGAAGAGGACAAAGAGAAAATCCAGAAAAAGAAAGACCAGCTTCTTGCAGAGCAGACTATGGTCAGAGAGGCAGTGACTAGAGCCCTTTGCTCTGTGTCGGGCTTGGCACAAATGGAAGAAGAGACAACCAAGAGACAAGTGGGGAAGATCATTGAGGCCATTCAACAACTTTAAGCAAGAGTAGCAGAGCTAGAAATCCAAGCAGTGTCGAGCACTCTGCAAGATGTGCGAGATCAGAGGGAATAAACTGCCAGGAGTGCAGTAGAAAGAATCAGGGCGTTGGCTTTAGAATGTAAGAAACTAAGTGACTGAAGTGTGCAGACTTATGAGCGCCTTGCAGAAGATCCGGAGCTGAGGATATTGGAAGCACATCTCCAGAAGGTGAAGCAATAGGCGTCTACAGTGCAAGCACAGATGAAACTATTTATTACAATTGAGAAGATGAAGAGGTCGTAGGAGAAGCACGTAGTTCAACAGCAGGTCACTGCCATCCAAAGCAGAGTTATGGAGGTGACACAGAGACTCCAATCGGTGCAAGACGAAGCCTACACACTTTTTGAAGAAATTGAGGGACAAGGCTCAGAGTTGGAACAGATGGTCGCAACAGTGGAACAACGCCTGGAAGGGTCTGTCACCAAGGAAGTAATTCAGGAGTTCGTCGAGCAGGAGGCTCTGGTGAAGCAGCAAGTCGAAGCATCTCGAGCTAAGCTCAAGGAATTTGAAGCGATATTAACCAGATTAGAGTGACTCGGGATGAGTCACAGGTGAAACGTTGGTCGTGGTAGACCACTTTTAGGACTTCGACAGGCTGGTCGAATATGGAGCACCCAGGCGAAGCGGATATCGTGGGATCTTTCCCATTTTGTGGGATTTTTGGGCTTTTAGGGTTTATGTAACAGGTATGGGATGTCAGCCCATGGGTTTGCCCATGCTTAGGCCTTTTTGTAATGTATAAATAAGTAGCTAGGTGATGTAAGTAAGGTAATAATTAGATTAGTGCAAGAGGTCATTGGCGTAGTGCACGACTAGAGTATGTTAATACTTGTAAAGCTAAGTGCAAGTGATTGTAAGACGCTTTGTGCACAGACTGTGTAAAGCTTTGTGTCGTGAACTAATTTTGAGGAAGGTGGATCTAGTGCGCTGTGCACAAATCACCTGTCCAGTGCGGAGTGAGCTCTATGGTTCTGTGCCTATAAGAAGATTGAAGGAGACTAATAAAGAAGAAGAAGTGTTGGTGGACGTAGCCCCACACTAGGGTGAACCACGTATATCCTATGCCGATGTGCTTTGTGAAATGTTGTTCATGATGTTTATGTATCCATTTTCTTAGTGCATTGTTCTTGATGTGTGATAGGTAGATCCATTGATGCTTAGTGATTTATATATGAATAAGTGCTACATCTGCTCTGATGTTATGTGCTAAATGACTAGATCTACTTAATATTGATTACTACTATGCTGATCTATAATAAGGGTTAATATGTGATGTGAATAAGAATCATAAATTAATGCATACTATTGGATAAGTTCTCTATTAAGTGTTGTAACCACAGAACTGTGTCCTAGCTAGGTTGTAGACACTTGAGTCCTGCAACCCGCCCCTTCCTCTACCTCGGGTGAGACTTCATCTGCTTCGCAGGTGTTGCTGAAAGGGTCGGTAGTTGGGGTTTTGTTGGTGCATTGCTGAAGCTTTGAACCCTGGGTTTGCCCCTGTGCCAACATGTGTCATATGAAAATATGCACCCAAGTTGATCAACCAAACATCATGATCTATCTATGTACTGGTTGACACAAAATACATGTCCCTTCCTTCATCTAGATAAGTCTTTCTTTCAAAAAATTTCTTCTTGTTAGATACCTGACATTTCACAACTAATTTCAACTTGCAGTCCCTTTTGTAATTTCCATCTTTACCACACTTCAATAATTTTCTCGTCGACTAAATTTGGGATTTAGATCTACCCTTAGAATTATTCTTTCTATCAGATATTTTTTCTTTTCCTTTGTCAAATCGTCAAACTCTCAGCATAAAGGAATCCTTGGTTGATCCTTCCATGTTCTTCCACCTCATTTCCTCCGATAGCATAGATGAAACCACATCTTCAAGATTTAATGTGGTTGAATTACTCCCAATAGCCATGACCAATATATCCCATGAATTTGGAAAATAACACAATAGGATGATACATTTCTCTCCCTCATTGATTTTAATATCCATAGACAATAGATGACTTATCATAGTATTTAATGCATTTAGGTGTTTTTTACTGAGTTACCATCACTCATCCTCAAAAGGTATAATTTACTCCAAAGAAACAACTTGTTTACATGGATTTCAATTGGTACAAGTTCCCCAACTTATCCCACAATTTATTTGTAGTGTCTTCACCAAAGATATTCAATAATATCGAATCCACAAGACAAAGTCGAATCATACTCCTTGCCTTCCTTTTGAGTTTCTCCCAATCTTCCTTTGACATACCCTTAAAACTATTTTGGGATCCACAACGACTAATTGTTCTTGATCTACAAGGAGACCTTCCATTTTAAGCTTCCATAGCTAAAAATTCTATCCATTAAACTTCTCGATCTCAATTGTATAACTTCCTTCCATTATTCAAGAACAAATCACTTCCTTTCATCTTCCACATGACCTAGGTTTATCATAGATACAAGAAAGAGTCAAACCCTTAGTGACGAGCGAATCCTCCTAAAGCCAAGATCTGCTCAGATCCAATATATGCTCAATATTTATATGATACCAAATGTAGGAAAACTAATCCAAACATGATATAGAAGACATAACTAAAATAGAAATTAAATAATGTTAATCACATATGGTGCACAAAGATTTACCTTGGAAACCCTTAATCGAGAAAACCAACAATGCTTGAGTGACTCCCTCTATTATATTTTCTAATTCATTCACCAAATAACGAGTTACATGACTAACCTTGGTCGACACCTAAGACCGATTCATCATCCTATTCTATTTCTTAATTACAAGAACAACTCTACAACCATTCAACTTATTCTTCATGATCGATGCACTCTCATTAGACACATAGCACTCTTCGATAGTATTACATAATGCAATATTTATAGGAATCTTCTATATGTAAAACCCTAATTCATGGTGTCCAAAATTGTTACATATCCACGAAGATGATTGACCGTGATCTCATGATTCTTAGGATTTTGTTGGTGGTTTCGATCACCAGTCAAATACCAATTGAGTACGAGTTGAACATCAAGTTGACCACCTTTCGACCTCCAATGGACTACCAATCGACCATCTATTTGACCACATTTCTATCTCCAATTGGATAACCTGTCAAGCATTGACTCGAATGAACTGTTATGTTCATCAATCATCCAATCGATCATCCTTGACTAGCCAACCAATTTACTAAGTTTCTATTGCAAACAATATAACATCCCAACAAGATAAGGATGTCCAACTTATGTCGAAAATAAATAGAAATCTAATCACAAGTTGCAGTTAAATGTATATAATAGTAAAGTGTGATCCCCAAGAGGGGACAAGGAAAAAGCATGGACAAACTATGATGAAGTTACATACAATGATAGTCTTATCAATTACTTTTGATAAGAGTATTATGTATGTAAAGGGATAGAAAATATGGATGCATAACTTAATTTTTTAGGTGCATCGAGGAGAAGATATTTTATTTATTTTGCATGATGTGTATCACATTAACACTCCAACCATGAACAAGGAGAGGAAGAACATTTACAAAACTCCGCTCCACAAACTATATGTTAACCTTGTTTTTGGGAGATTACTTACATTATACATTTGGAAGGGATTACCCACTTTGTGGCATAATCTCTTGTTGTTATTGTATAGATAGAGACAAAAAAATGTGCTCATTTATAAATTGAGTTGGACTTCGTGTTGTACAATTTTTTATTTGGGAATATTTGAGTCTTAAACATAGTAATAGAGCTATTGTAACAAAGTTGTTTTATTGTATCTATAGTTTTTAGCCACTAATTTTGACAACATTGTTTCCCAATTTGAGCTTGATTTTTTTTCAATCTACTATTATACCATTATCTTAGTACAACTTATCATATTGTTTGTGTCATTTGGATTATTTTGTGTAGTATAGATAGAGAGGTAGTGGGGGGACCAGAGGACCCATAGTGATAATAGTGGAGGATATTCAATGTAAGGTGGACTAGGTCCACTATATTATTAAATAAGGCCCACTATTGTATTTAGATATTAGTATAAACATAATAAATGTAAGAGGACTTACTAGAAGGTTCTACTTTAGAAGTTTCCTCCTCTAGAATGTTCTTAGGTGGTTGGTAGAAATATATAAAGGGGTTCAAGCAATGTAATGGGATGTGACAAAGAAGTATTGTATTTGGAGTGGTATCTCAATAGGAGGATGCCCCCTCGAAGAGGAAAGTGAATAGGAGATGATCCCTTCCATAACAGGATCCATTGTATGGTGTTGCCCTACCCTAAGGGTTTGATAATAATAAAAGTGATTTCTTTCTAAATTGTATCTGAATATTTGTGGTGTTTTTGTATTTAATTCTTTGGTACTTAACAATTGGTATCATAGCAATTTCTTTGACAACAAAAAAGGGGTATTTTTTTTTTCTATTTTTGCATATTTTTCGAAGAAAAAAAGAGGGCCGCGACATTCTGGATGATTTATATGTAACATTTGTAGAAAATGTTGGTTGTGGAGCCTGATTATATTCCTGTTTCATATGTATTTTTTTTTCATTCGTGTTTATACCCCATGAAGACTGTACACCCCTCCACACGGGGGGGTTGCAGGGGGGGGGCTTGCCCTCCCTGCGGGGTCCAAGGGGCTCATCACCTTGACTATGGTGTTCGGGGGCGAAGCCTCTGAAGGAAAAATTTCCTTGTAAATGTATATTGTAATTTCATATTAAATATGGACCGTTCATTATAAGGTCGCAGATATAAATGTATAAGTTATGTTAGGGTTTTTTTCCCTAGAAGGAAAACCTCTTTTATGAGGGAAATGTATTGCGGCTATGCAATATTGTATTATGAGAAAGGAGATTGTGAGAGAAAGAAAAAAAAGTTACAACGAGTGTGTTTTAGGTTGTATCCTTTCATTTGCTGGGTAATAAAAAGGAAGGACCTGACAATTTATATGGTGGATGTAGCCCACACTAGGTGAACCACGTATATATGTGTCTCTATTGTATGGTGTATATTCTGTGTTTTATTTCAGCATTTGTTTTTATTTTATTGCTCTGCGATCCTGTTTTTCTAACAACTAGTATTAGAGAGAAAGGTAAATCACAAGAAAAGAGGGTTTCTGGTTTGAGTGGGAGCAATGATAGAAGATGAAAAGTTTAGGGTCGAGAAATTTAATGACAAAAACTACCAGTTATGGAAGATGCAGATGGAAGATTATTTATATTAGAAGGATCTATTCCTACCATTGGGTGGAATAGAAAAGAAGCCGACAACCATGAAGGACAAAGAATGGGAGTTTCTTGATAGAAAGGCACTAAGAATGATACATTTGAGCCTGGCAGTGTTGGTGAATTTCAATATTTCGAAAGAAAAGACAAAGAATGAGTTGATGGATGCATTGGATAAACTGTATGAAAACCCTTGACATCCAATAAGGTATTTCTAATGAAGAGATTATTTAATATGAAGATGTTAGAAGGTGGGTCAATTTTAGATCATTTACGTGAATTTAATATAGTTACTAATCAACTAAGTTCTGTAAAAGTGGACTTTGATGATGAGGTCAGGGCTCTTCTAATCTTGTGCTCATTAACAAAAAGTTGGAATGACTTGGTCATGGCTATAAGTAACTTTGGCTTTGGTTCAAACACTTTAAAATTTGATGATGTTGTTGGTGTTATTCTTTGCGAGGAAATACGATGGAAAATCACATGTGAGAGATCAGGTAATATGTTAAACATGTAGAACAGAGGAAGAAAAAAGGATAGAGGAAAGGGATCAAGGAACCACGAGAATTCTAGGAAGGGCAGATCCAAATCAAGACTGGGAAAGATGGAGTGTTGGAATTGTGGGAAGAAATTACATTTGAAGAAAGACTACAAATCTCCAAAGAAACAAAGGGATGGACAACATGAGAAAAATCAGGAAGCAAATGTAACAGGTGATGTGTTACAAGATGCTCTGATTCTTTTTGTAGATAATATTTTTGAGTCTTGGGTTGTATATTCAAGGGCTTCATTTCATGCCACACCCCATAGGAAACATTTTCTAGATTATTTTCAAGGTGATTTTGTACAGGTTCATTTGGGTGGTGATGCACCATGCAAAATTGTTGGAATGGGAAAGGTAAAAATAAAGCAAAGGACAAGAAACCAGTGATTGTTGAAATAAGTAAGACATGTTCCAGATCTAAGGAAAAATCTAATTTCAAAAGGTTAGTTGGAAAGTGAAGGTTGTATATCCATATTTATAGATAAGGTGTGGAAGGTCACTAAAGGATCACTAGTGATCAAAAAATGAGAGAAGGTAGATACATTGTATTTATGTACTGGTAATATTGACTCTTCTATCTCTTTAGCTTCTACAGAAGTGGATAAAACACTGTGGCATCATAGGCTTGTACACATGAGTGAGAAGGGGATGCAGATACTTCACAAAAGAAATTTGTTTTCATATCTTAAACAAATTGATTTGGATTTCTGTGAGCATTGTGTTTATGGCATCATAGGCTTGTACACATGAGTGAGAAGGGGATGCAGATACTTCACAAAAGAAATTTGTTTCCATATCTTAAACAAATTGATTTGGATTTCTGTGAGCATTATGTTTATGGAAAATAGAAGAGAGTCATATTTCTCAGACTTTGAAAAGAAAAGAAGAGTGAAATGTTAGAGCTAATGCATATAGATGTATGGGGACTAGCTCAGGTATCCTTTCTTGGTGGCTCTCGTTATTATGTTAATTTTATTAATGATGCAACTAGAAAAACTTGGGTTTATTACATTCAACAAAAATATGATGTTTTTGATACTTTTAAGAAATGGAAATCTTTGGTTGAGAATGAGACAAGAAAAAGGTTGAAGTTTCTAAGATCAGACAATGGAGGTGAATATTGTAGCAAGTTGTTTGATGATTATTGTTCATACCATGGGATTAGTAGAGAGAAGAAAACTCCAGGAACGCCACAAGAAAATGGTGTGTCAGAAAGGATGAACATGACAATAATGGAGCATGAAAGGAGTATGAGATTGCATGCTGGTTTTCCCTTACAGTTCTGGGTAGATGTTGTAGATATTTTTTTTTACTTAATAAACAGAGGAACGTCAAGCTCTTTGGATGGTGGAATTATGGAGGAGGTATGGACATGTAAAAGGTAAACTATTCCTTTTTGAAGACTTTCAGTTGTGAAGCATTTTCCTATATTGATAAAGAAAATAGAACAAAGCTTGAGGCAAAATCCAAGAAGTGTACCTTTATTGGATACGGTGTTAATGATTTTGGTTATCACTTATGGGATTATGAAAATCACAAAATCATTAGGAGTAGAGATGTCATATTCAATAAGAAGGTCATGTACAAAGATCAGTTGCAGGGAAAGAAGTAGGAAAAAGAAAAACTAGAATACATAGTGCTTGATGAGATCACTGAAAAATAAATTCCAAAGGTACCAGAAAATTAAAATGTACAACAATAGAGAAACATGTACCTCAAACTCCTACAAGTGTTGTTAGAAGATCTACCAGGTTAAGTAGACCCCTTGAATGATACTCTCCTTCATTGTATTATTTATTGTTGACTGATTCTAGTGAACCAAAATGTTATGAAGTGGCAATGCAGGTAGACACTAAAAAGAAGTGGGAGCCAGGCATGAAAGAGGAAATGGATTCTCTGGTAAATAACCAGACTTGAGATTTGATTTAGTTTCCTGCAGGAAAAAGAGCATTGCATAATAAATGGGTTTACAAGTTGAAGGAAGAATATGGAGGCAAAAAATGGTACAAGGCTAGACTTGTTGTAAATGGGTTTGCACAAAAGAAAGGTATAAATTTTGATGAAATATTTTCTCATGTTGTTAAAATGACTACAATTAGGACTATTTTAAGTCTTGTGACAGTAGAAGATTTTCATCTTGAACAATTAGATGTAAAAACAACTTTTCTCCATGGGTATTCGGAGGAAGAGATTTATATGTTGCAACCACAGGGGTATGCGGTCAAAGGGAAGGAGAATTTGGTATGCATGTTGAAGAAGAGATTGTATGGACTAAATCAAGATCCAAGGTAGTGGTATTTGAAGTTTGATAGGTTTATGATAGAACAAGGTTATAGTAGATGTCATTCTTATCACTGTGTTTACTTTAAAATGCTAGAAAATGGAAGCTATATCATCTTGCTATTGTATGTAGATGACATGCTTGTTGCAAGGTCTAATATGCAAGATGTAAATGTGCTCAAGAAAGAAATAGCTAATTCGTTTTCGATGAAGGATTTGGACGCTGTAAAGAAAATACTTGGTATGAGAATAACAAGAGACAAGAAAAATCACAAATTGACATTGTCTCAGGGTGAGTACATAGAGAAGGTGTTGGAGAGGTTTAAAATGAAAAATGCAAAACCAGTTAGTACACCTTTGGCCAGGCATTTCAAATTAACAAAAAAAATGTGTCCCAAGACACACAAGGAGATAGAATACATGTCTAGGGTCCCTTATTCATCAGTAGTTGGAAATTTGATGTATGTGATGGTTTGCACAAGACCAGATATTGCACATGCAGTGGGAGTTGTGAGTAGGTATATGAAAAATCAAGGTAAATAACATTGGGAGGAATTAAAGTGGATTCTCAGGTATTTGAAAGGTACAACTACTCATGCATTATGTTTTGGAGGTTCAAATTTTTTTTCTATAGGGATATGTTGATTCATATATGGTAGGTGATAAATATAGCAAGAGGAGAACCATAGGGTATGTTTTTATTGTAGGTGGAATGCCAATAAGTTGGATTTCAAAACTGAAAAATGTTGTTGCACTTTCAACAACAAAGGTAGAGTATGTTGTTGCTACATAGGCTAGTAAAGAGATGATTTGGTTACAAAGGTTTATGGAGGAATTGGGAAAGAAGAAATAGAATAACAGGTTGTACTGTGACAACGCGAGTTCCATTCATCTTGCAAATAACTCAACCTTCCATTCGAAGACTAAGAATATACAATTCAGATACAATTTCATACGATCCATATTGGAAGATGGACATTTGAAGTTGGAAAAGATACACACTAGATCGAATCCTCCAGACATGTTAAGAAAGGGAGTAACCAGGGAGAAACTGAGTTCCTGCTTAGTTTCAGTTGGTCTTCAAGCATGAAGGTGAAGATGAGAAATTTTCCAGGTCCAAGGTGGAGTATACTCCAGTAGGTACAACAACATTGGAGTTGTTGTGATTAGTCTCCAAGTGGGATATTGTTGGTTGTGGAGCTTGATTATCTTCCTGTTTCATAGGTATTTTTTTTTCAGTTGTTTTTATACCCCATGAAGACTGTACACCCCAGAATATTGTACACCCTGGAATACTGTACACCCCTCCATGCGGGGGAATTGTAGGGGGGCTTGCCCCCGAAGGAAAAATTTCTTTGTAAATGTATATTGTAATTTCATAATAAATATGGACCATTCATTATAAGGTCGCATATCTGACGGTAGAAGTTATGTTAGGGTTTTTTTCCCTAGAAGGAAACCCTCTTTTATGAGGGAAATGTATTACAACTATGTATTATTGAAAATATTGTATTCTAAGAGAGGAGTCTGTGAGAGAAAGAAGAGGAAGTTACAATGGGTGTGTTGTAGGTTGTATCCCTTCATTTGCTAGATAATAAAAAGGAAGGACTTGAAAATTTCCGTGGTGGACGTAGCCCACATAGGATGAACCACATTTATATGTGTCTCTATTGTATTATGTATCTTCTCTGTTTTATTTATGCATTTTTATTTTATTTTATTGCTCCGTGATCTTATTTTTCTAACAAAAATTGGTTGTATATACGAGTTCCTCTTGGAAAAACAACCAATTAAAAAAAAATTGATTGAAATAGAGTCCAAGAAGTGAAGTTATCAACATTTTAGAATCTACACATTTTTAGGGTTTTCTGCAGATGACCATGCGATTTTTAGGATTTCTGTAGAACCTAGGGATTAATTTTCCCAACACAATTATAGATACGAGTTCCTCTCACAATTTCATCCAATTTCAAAAAAAAATAATATTCGAACTGGAGCTCTAGATGTGAAGATATCACTGATTTAAAATCAACCATTTTTTTTTGGTTTTTCATGATGGTGGTGAGACTACAGAGTTCATAACTTGTCACAAGGTGCTCAGATTGCTACCAGATTAGTGCCATTGGATATAGTATTGTAATAGTTTTCTTTTGGTATATTATATGTTGTTTTCCAATGGCTACTCCCTTTCAACCCCTCATGAAACTTCAAAGACAGTTGGAAGACATCCAAACATAGATCACACTTTCAAGGAAGGAGAGGTATATTATGGACCAATATAATAAAGAATCATATGCTTAGTTTGATTTTGAGGTTGATTGTGATGATCGGTATATGGATAGTTGCCATTTATGGGATGACAATCACTTTGATATTTTATTTGATAACTCTGCTCCACCTTTTGTAGAGAACATCAATGTTACCAATCGAGAGCCAGTTATGACTACCAATTTCCAGCGTGTATATTCTACAGTGGTATGGTTCCTTCCAGATTCAATGTTTCCCCTTTCCCACTATGTGGATGAATCTTCTTATTTGGATCCACATGACAAGTGTCATTATTTGGAGCATTATTTCCAATTGGTTATTGGGTTCTGATATATTCCACGTGGAGTTCACATGAGCACTTGGACATGGGACCCCAGTTTACAATGGTGGTTGGACTACTTCAGCATGGTGGCTTTCATTTCTACATGGGACCTTGGTTCTCCAATCTACTTTTTCACCATGGTACACACTTATCCATGGGACCTTGGTTCTCCAATCTACTTTTTCACCATGGTACACACTTATCCATGGGACCCTGGAATATGGTTGTACAACCTCATAACAAGTGTCAAGGACAACTCTTTCATAAGGGGGATGGAATGTAGTGTAACTAGAGAGGTAGTGTGG
>JASDQU010100101.1:121328-139384 GCA_032191745.1 Picea mariana
TATATATATATATAAAGAGAGAGAGAGTTTATTTAGTTTTTTCTATGGGTAGGTAAAAACTTCTGTAACACCCATGTTTCCCCCAACTTGTAATTAATCTTTAATTATGATTACCATGCTATGACATGGACCAATGTAAATGTATTATTGTTTGAATTACCAATAACTGATTGTGGGGGTGAAACCTTGAAGTACTGGCCATGATATCACTAGAGGAAAGAATGGGAAAACTATAAGAGAGGGTTCATTATGTCAAATGATCCCAAATTTCCCCTTGTTGGGAATGATAAACCCCCTCTGGATCCCAAGGAGAGGAATCGGTTAATGAAGGAAGGAATGGAGGTTGAATACTCAACCATCCCCATTAAAGGAAGTATGGTCTGACTGAAGAATGTCAGCCCGAAGTACCAAAGGGTCTGGCAGACCACGCTAACCCAAGTTTCCTTTTGATAGAAGGAACATGATACATCAAGAACCATCCTGGGAAAAGATATAGAGAAAATAGAGACAAGGCGAAGACACACAAAAGAGTAAGGGAAGAGCGTGTGAGGCTTTGCAGGGAGCGGGAGAGACACCATAAGAGAACACATGCATAGAGGGGAACGCACGACTAGGATATGCAGAAGAAAAGAGGAAGGTTGCGAGTTTGATGTTGGGGAAGCATCTAATAAACGTCGTAGGGATACTATGACAGAGAGAAGTTCTTTGAGAAATGGTATAGTTCCCTAGTGATATCATGGCTTGGCACAGGGGTGGCCAAAGTGATAAGAATGAATTCCTCTGAGCCTATGGTTGGGTGGAAAGGAGAACATCCACAATCTGTTGGTTGGCTACAACTTGTAATAGATAAGTACTTCGTTTACCCTGTGCACTTGAATTGAAATGCATGATCGAATGTCTGCGCCTGTGACTAAGATTTTTAGTGTTTGATTCGTAATGAAAATGCTTAATGTTCTTCTATAAATTGTTTCCTTCAAATGGTTATAAGATGACCAATGTGGCCTCTGGCATGGTTGGTAAATCCTCAAGGTATTCTTCCCAGGGATCAAATTCATAATACTATAGTCGGGGCAGACTCTACAAGACTACTACAATCCTATTGATCCTTCAAAGGTGCCTTTCCCTATGTTAGAACCTAAGTTCTGTGAATGGAGGGTGCTCCCTTCAAACTAGTAGCCTAAGACACCATAGGCTCATGCCCACGGCCTTAACCAAATCTTGTCTAAGGCTAGAGATTACAACCCAAGATTCATTAGAGGATCCATATGACCAAGGTCTAGGAACTCTGCGCTAGTCCAAAAGGAGCTAGCTCTTATTGTCTTCGGAACTCCGGGAGATCGAAGCTCCGGGATGTTAAAACTTCACAACCACCAAAACTCCCAAAGGCCGGAGCTGCGAAGTATTGTGGATCATTGATCCTTGAATCCTTCAAGATCCTTCTCAGTCATCGATCTGGGGACTCCGTTGAGAACCCCTCTTAACCGTCCATCAACCAAGACATATGTCCACGGATTGAGTATCTCTGGAAAGTTTTTTCCTATTGGTGAAAGGGTACATCGTTGGAGTGTCGAAGGTCATAGTCCATCTCAGTCATCCATCATTAAGGATGCGTGTCGCTAGATCCTGTAATCCAGAGACTTGACACTCCGGGTGGAATCTGGAAACTACACGCCTAAACTACCGAACCAGAGTCACGAATTAATGAGAGTCGTCGATCTGAAGGGACTTCGGGACCACTTGTGATCGTTCGATCTAGATGGTGGTCAGTTCAACGCTGACCTACATTGGGATAAAATTGGAGACTACACGACCGAACCCCCAAAGGTCAAAGTGACGAGGATTGTTGATTCGAGGACACACTAGATCCCTCTCTGATTATCGGATCTACCCCATGGTCAATTCAACATTGACTACTTCGAGAGAAAGGATAAGCTTACATGGCCAAACCCAAGAAGGCCAAAGTTACGAAGCAATGGAGGCCGTAGATCTATGGATCTACGTGCACAGATCTCCACCGTGAGATTTGAGGGATGTTAGAGGGTCGTTTGTCTGGGGTGACGTGGCTCACTGATGTCACCGAGGGTGATGGGGACCCATGACTGAGGTGCCACGTGTCACCTGGATTCGTGCATCTCGCAGACCCTATAGGCCCATTAACACGAGACACATGTCACCCACCAAAGGGGCCACGTCATCTCGGCCTTGCCATGTATCACACCTAGAACTCACCACTTGGTCCATTTGGCGAGAGGAGTATGCGGGACCCACCTGTATATGAATTTGTATCTAGTACGTCACCACATGCGAGGGTGGACTGGCACTACCCTCTTATCGAAGATAGATGGTTGTTCTTGAACCGACATGGAAACCTATGATCATGGATGATTCTGGAGTCCCAACTAGCACGGCATATATTTCCTTTCCCAAGTTCCACAATGGAAACTGCTCTCTGGCAGTGGAAGCTATGCTGACCATTGATTCTACCGAATCTACAGATTGACGGACTAGGAGGATTGCGAAAGTTAAACCCGCACGGGCATTAGTTCTTCCCCCAATCTCAACAATCTCTCTCCATCGTAGATCTTACTGTGGGATGGGTACAAACCCTCGAACATTGAAGTTACAAATTAACGTGAGCCGTAGATTCATGGATCTACGTGGACAAATATCGACTGTGAGATCTGAAGGAAATTAAAAGGTTGATTGTATGGGGTTGATGTGGCTTAGCGATGTTATCCAGGGTGACGTGGAACCACAACTAAGGTGCCAAATGTCATCACAATATGAACGTTTTACAGATCCCTTATGCCCATTAGAGCATGACATGTGTCACCCCGATGAGGGCACGTGTCATCCCTGATCCTTGCTACGTGTTAGCCCCTAGTATGTGCCCACCTGGCCAAAGTAGTTGGTGAAGTGACCGAGATTCTGAGATTCCGGGACTTTGGGGCTCTGGAGGATTTGGGGTATAGTGTGGTAGGGATATCGAAGGGCCCAAAGACTGGAGCCATATGGAAAGCTTATGATACTTTAGGAATTCGGGACTCCAAGAGGTTGCGTGTGTATACAAAAAAGGGGCGCTCAATGCCGAAGCACCGAACGTCGAATTATCCTTAGGCATATGCCTTAATGAGGAGGAAGATCCACCATCAGATTTATTGGTGGATGGATCTCCACCATAGATACATGAGCGATGGGAGCTCTGGGACTTCGGGGAATTCTGGATGATATGTATGAGATGGACCCATGTGGCCCTTGATTAATAACACCTGAAGAACTTCGGAAGGGTATAACTTCCGATCTAGAACTCAAATTGGAACATGGCGACAGTGATTGGAAAGCTCGTGATGAAAAGAATTCCGGTGGAGAGCTCGTAGTTGGGATTGATATAGTTAGGGAAAAACGAAATTATGATGCCCCATCCCTTAAAAGAGTACTTAGGGTTTGAGTGTCTTACAACCTCATACTTCATTTTTTGAAGACTATTTGAGATATTATTCAAAATCATCTATTGCAAGTGATTATATTTTCATTCTCACTTTCTTTGTCCTCTTGGCAATTCATAATGTTATAATTTGTAAAAACTATCTAGAGCACTAGACATTGTAATCTTTGTAAAGCTATTTGTTTTAAGGATAATGACTGTAGAAAAGACAACAAAGAAAGAAAATATTCCTTGATCTATGAAACCATATCACCATTGGATTTTCAATCAAGGTTCTAGTGAGGGGGAAGCATATTGGGCATAATATCCTTCCCACATAAAGATGTGATATTTGAAGAAAAATAGATGCATTCCGTGACTTTATGAAAGTGATTAAAGAACACCCTAATGGGAAACAAACATTGTCTTACTTATAGAAGAAAGGCCAATTTTACAAGGGATAGCTTGAGAATGGCTTCATTGGAGGAAAATCATCCCACTATGCCCTAAACCCCGCACCCAAATGGAAGGGAATGGGGGATAAAAAATAACAAACTAATTTTACCTATCTTATGATATATATATATGTGGGGAAACTAAACCAAAAAGGAGAGAGAAGACACAATTAAATTAAAAAGTAAACAACGACAATCACATATAGTACATAGATATTGACCCTGAGACCCTTAACTGGGAAAACCAACAATGCTTCTGTGACTCTCGTTCTTGTGTTGTCTTATTCATTCATCGAATAAAGAGTTATACAACTAACCTTGGTCTACACATAATATTGATTTATCATCCTACTCCCTTGCTTAATTACAATAACAACTCTACAACCATTCAACTTCCTCTTCATGACCAATGTGCTCTCATTAGACACACAACACTTAGATAGTATTACATAATGCACCATTTATAGGCATCTTCTACATGTAAATACCTAATTCGTGGTGCCCAAAATAGTTATAGTTCCATGAAGATGATTGATTGTGATCCTATGACTCTCGATATTCTATTGTTGGTTTCGACCACTAGTCAAATACCAGTTGGCTATGAATTGACCATCTATTCGACCATATTTCAACCTCCATTCGGTTAACATGTCGACCTCTATTTAGATAACATGTCGACCATCAAATTGAATTAACCATTCATTTGATCAATCACCTAGTCGATCATCCTCAAATATCCAGTCGGTTGACTGAGTTTCCACTACAAAGAATATAACATCCCAACATTCTCCCACTTGTTGTATTCTTTGTAGAATCATTAGAAACTAAAATTTTATTCACTAACTCGGGGCAACAATTCCCATTGCATCTCTACACCAAGAGAACTTCTTAGCACTCATAAACATGGTCAAAGAGTTTGCGATGTTTTTCAAAGTGTCTACCTTCTCTAGCAACACCTTCTTGTTTTTCCACCATATCTCTCAAGAAATGGTATTGTGCATCAATATGCTTCATATTGGAATGGTAAGATGGGCTCTTTTCCAAGAAAATTGCACTCTGACTATCGCAATTTATCCTCATAGCTTGTTGTTGAAACCCAATCACTGAACACAATCTATGCAACCAAATTGCTTCCTTGTTTGCATGGATGGATACCATGTATTCAACTTCTATTGTTCACAAGTCTATATCTTTCTAAACATCGAACATTCTAAACACATATCTGTTGGTCCACCTTCTTCAATCAAGATCTCCAACCTAATCGACATTGAAAAAACCATGTACATTTACTTCCCTATCATTTTTAGGTTTCCGTTGGTAATAGATTGCATACTCTGTTGTGCCACGCAAGTACCTAAATACTCTCTTGATAGTAGTCTAGTGCTCTTTCCAAGGTGTCGAGATGTACTTGCTCAATACTCCCACTCATTGGGAAATATCTAGTCAAGTGCAGACCATTGCATACATCATATTACCAAAAGCACTAGAATAGGGAACACGTGCCATGCCCTCTATTTATTCCCATGTCTTTCGACATTGTTAAGTAGTTAGTCTTACCCCTATAGGAATAGGTACATTGATCGATTTTCACTCTTACATGTTGAAACGTTTTAGGACTATTTCAATGTACTTCCTTCTGATTTAACCAAAATGTTCTAATTGTCTGATCTCTCTTAATATCCATTCCTAGAATAAAGTTAGTAGCACCAAGATCTTTCATGTTGAACATGGAGGATAGTTGAATCTTCACCTCCTTCATATAATTCATGTTGTTTCCAACTAGAAACATGTCATCAACATACAACACTACATAGATGAAACAACCACCTTTTCTTGGAATACACATAGTGATCATCTTTTCTTCTCACAAATCCCAATTTGAGGATGTAAGTGTTGAAATTTTGGTACCACATCCTTGGAGATTAATTTAAACCATAAAGGGATCTCTTAGAATTTCACATCGACTCTTTATTTCCCTTTACTACAAATGCTTTAGTCTATTTCATGTAGATTTCTTTTTCCAGGTCCCCGTGTAGGAATGTTTTCTTCACATCCATTTTCTCTATCTCAAGATCAATTGATGTAGCCAAAGACATTATTAGTCTAATGGAAGTCAATTTTTCAATAGGAGAGAAAATATCACTGAATTCAACTCCCTCGACTTGGGAATACCCTTTCTCCACTAGCCGAGCTTTGTACTTCTCAAATTGACTTGTTGTGTTGAACTTCTTCTTGAACACCCACTTGCTACCAATAGGATTCCTTCCATTCGATAGCTTGACCAAATCCCATGTCTCATTCTTATACAAAGATTTCATTTCCTCAACCATGTCTGCCTCCTTCCCAGTTTACCCTCTGTAGATTCGACTACCTCCCTAACTAACCTGAGCTCATCATTAGAGGTAGATAACACAAATGCAGAATAAAAATCAGATGGAATACATCTTTCAACTTGTTTCCTTGCTCGTCCAAACCTCCTTATAACCGAAGTCTGTAGTTCCACCTCTTCATCTGATTCAATCGACTCATCTAAATCAGGTTCCTCATTCCTCAACTCAAACACCAGTTTCTTTGGTTCTTTCTCCATTTGATCCTCTTTATTCTCGAAAGTACTTCCAACTTCTGTAAAGATCACATTTGAATTATAAACTATTTTCCTCATCACCAGATCCCAAAACTTATATCCTTTAACTCCATCCTTGTAACCAATGAAAATACACTTGACTTCCTTATTATCCAACTTGTTCCTCTTTTCCCAGGGAACATACACAAATGCATCACAACCAAAAACTTGAGTTGTGAAAGAGAAGGCTTCTTACCAAACCATACCTCATCAGGATTCATGTTGACTACAATTAGTGAAGGAGATATATTTACCAGATAATGGGTAGTGTCGACTGCCTCTTCCTAGAATTCTTGTGCTAGCCCATCTCCACTGAGCATGATCCTTACCTTTTACATCAATGTCCTATTCATTTTTTCAACAAGATAAAGATGACATTTGGGTGAAGTTCGAAGAGGACAAAGAGAAAATCCAGAAAAAGAAAGACCAGCTTCTTGCAGAGCAGACTATGGTCAGAGAGGCAGTGACTAGAGCCCTTTGCTCTGTGTCGGGCTTGGCACAAATGGAAGAAGAGACAACCAAGAGACAAGTGGGGAAGATCATTGAGGCCATTCAACAACTTTAAGCAAGAGTAGCAGAGCTAGAAATCCAAGCAGTGTCGAGCACTCTGCAAGATGTGCGAGATCAGAGGGAATAAACTGCCAGGAGTGCAGTAGAAAGAATCAGGGCGTTGGCTTTAGAATGTAAGAAACTAAGTGACTGAAGTGTGCAGACTTATGAGCGCCTTGCAGAAGATCCGGAGCTGAGGATATTGGAAGCACATCTCCAGAAGGTGAAGCAATAGGCGTCTACAGTGCAAGCACAGATGAAACTATTTATTACAATTGAGAAGATGAAGAGGTCGTAGGAGAAGCACGTAGTTCAACAGCAGGTCACTGCCATCCAAAGCAGAGTTATGGAGGTGACACAGAGACTCCAATCGGTGCAAGACGAAGCCTACACACTTTTTGAAGAAATTGAGGGACAAGGCTCAGAGTTGGAACAGATGGTCGCAACAGTGGAACAACGCCTGGAAGGGTCTGTCACCAAGGAAGTAATTCAGGAGTTCGTCGAGCAGGAGGCTCTGGTGAAGCAGCAAGTCGAAGCATCTCGAGCTAAGCTCAAGGAATTTGAAGCGATATTAACCAGATTAGAGTGACTCGGGATGAGTCACAGGTGAAACGTTGGTCGTGGTAGACCACTTTTAGGACTTCGACAGGCTGGTCGAATATGGAGCACCCAGGCGAAGCGGATATCGTGGGATCTTTCCCATTTTGTGGGATTTTTGGGCTTTTAGGGTTTATGTAACAGGTATGGGATGTCAGCCCATGGGTTTGCCCATGCTTAGGCCTTTTTGTAATGTATAAATAAGTAGCTAGGTGATGTAAGTAAGGTAATAATTAGATTAGTGCAAGAGGTCATTGGCGTAGTGCACGACTAGAGTATGTTAATACTTGTAAAGCTAAGTGCAAGTGATTGTAAGACGCTTTGTGCACAGACTGTGTAAAGCTTTGTGTCGTGAACTAATTTTGAGGAAGGTGGATCTAGTGCGCTGTGCACAAATCACCTGTCCAGTGCGGAGTGAGCTCTATGGTTCTGTGCCTATAAGAAGATTGAAGGAGACTAATAAAGAAGAAGAAGTGTTGGTGGACGTAGCCCCACACTAGGGTGAACCACGTATATCCTATGCCGATGTGCTTTGTGAAATGTTGTTCATGATGTTTATGTATCCATTTTCTTAGTGCATTGTTCTTGATGTGTGATAGGTAGATCCATTGATGCTTAGTGATTTATATATGAATAAGTGCTACATCTGCTCTGATGTTATGTGCTAAATGACTAGATCTACTTAATATTGATTACTACTATGCTGATCTATAATAAGGGTTAATATGTGATGTGAATAAGAATCATAAATTAATGCATACTATTGGATAAGTTCTCTATTAAGTGTTGTAACCACAGAACTGTGTCCTAGCTAGGTTGTAGACACTTGAGTCCTGCAACCCGCCCCTTCCTCTACCTCGGGTGAGACTTCATCTGCTTCGCAGGTGTTGCTGAAAGGGTCGGTAGTTGGGGTTTTGTTGGTGCATTGCTGAAGCTTTGAACCCTGGGTTTGCCCCTGTGCCAACATGTGTCATATGAAAATATGCACCCAAGTTGATCAACCAAACATCATGATCTATCTATGTACTGGTTGACACAAAATACATGTCCCTTCCTTCATCTAGATAAGTCTTTCTTTCAAAAAATTTCTTCTTGTTAGATACCTGACATTTCACAACTAATTTCAACTTGCAGTCCCTTTTGTAATTTCCATCTTTACCACACTTCAATAATTTTCTCGTCGACTAAATTTGGGATTTAGATCTACCCTTAGAATTATTCTTTCTATCAGATATTTTTTCTTTTCCTTTGTCAAATCGTCAAACTCTCAGCATAAAGGAATCCTTGGTTGATCCTTCCATGTTCTTCCACCTCATTTCCTCCGATAGCATAGATGAAACCACATCTTCAAGATTTAATGTGGTTGAATTACTCCCAATAGCCATGACCAATATATCCCATGAATTTGGAAAATAACACAATAGGATGATACATTTCTCTCCCTCATTGATTTTAATATCCATAGACAATAGATGACTTATCATAGTATTTAATGCATTTAGGTGTTTTTTACTGAGTTACCATCACTCATCCTCAAAAGGTATAATTTACTCCAAAGAAACAACTTGTTTACATGGATTTCAATTGGTACAAGTTCCCCAACTTATCCCACAATTTATTTGTAGTGTCTTCACCAAAGATATTCAATAATATCGAATCCACAAGACAAAGTCGAATCATACTCCTTGCCTTCCTTTTGAGTTTCTCCCAATCTTCCTTTGACATACCCTTAAAACTATTTTGGGATCCACAACGACTAATTGTTCTTGATCTACAAGGAGACCTTCCATTTTAAGCTTCCATAGCTAAAAATTCTATCCATTAAACTTCTCGATCTCAATTGTATAACTTCCTTCCATTATTCAAGAACAAATCACTTCCTTTCATCTTCCACATGACCTAGGTTTATCATAGATACAAGAAAGAGTCAAACCCTTAGTGACGAGCGAATCCTCCTAAAGCCAAGATCTGCTCAGATCCAATATATGCTCAATATTTATATGATACCAAATGTAGGAAAACTAATCCAAACATGATATAGAAGACATAACTAAAATAGAAATTAAATAATGTTAATCACATATGGTGCACAAAGATTTACCTTGGAAACCCTTAATCGAGAAAACCAACAATGCTTGAGTGACTCCCTCTATTATATTTTCTAATTCATTCACCAAATAACGAGTTACATGACTAACCTTGGTCGACACCTAAGACCGATTCATCATCCTATTCTATTTCTTAATTACAAGAACAACTCTACAACCATTCAACTTATTCTTCATGATCGATGCACTCTCATTAGACACATAGCACTCTTCGATAGTATTACATAATGCAATATTTATAGGAATCTTCTATATGTAAAACCCTAATTCATGGTGTCCAAAATTGTTACATATCCACGAAGATGATTGACCGTGATCTCATGATTCTTAGGATTTTGTTGGTGGTTTCGATCACCAGTCAAATACCAATTGAGTACGAGTTGAACATCAAGTTGACCACCTTTCGACCTCCAATGGACTACCAATCGACCATCTATTTGACCACATTTCTATCTCCAATTGGATAACCTGTCAAGCATTGACTCGAATGAACTGTTATGTTCATCAATCATCCAATCGATCATCCTTGACTAGCCAACCAATTTACTAAGTTTCTATTGCAAACAATATAACATCCCAACAAGATAAGGATGTCCAACTTATGTCGAAAATAAATAGAAATCTAATCACAAGTTGCAGTTAAATGTATATAATAGTAAAGTGTGATCCCCAAGAGGGGACAAGGAAAAAGCATGGACAAACTATGATGAAGTTACATACAATGATAGTCTTATCAATTACTTTTGATAAGAGTATTATGTATGTAAAGGGATAGAAAATATGGATGCATAACTTAATTTTTTAGGTGCATCGAGGAGAAGATATTTTATTTATTTTGCATGATGTGTATCACATTAACACTCCAACCATGAACAAGGAGAGGAAGAACATTTACAAAACTCCGCTCCACAAACTATATGTTAACCTTGTTTTTGGGAGATTACTTACATTATACATTTGGAAGGGATTACCCACTTTGTGGCATAATCTCTTGTTGTTATTGTATAGATAGAGACAAAAAAATGTGCTCATTTATAAATTGAGTTGGACTTCGTGTTGTACAATTTTTTATTTGGGAATATTTGAGTCTTAAACATAGTAATAGAGCTATTGTAACAAAGTTGTTTTATTGTATCTATAGTTTTTAGCCACTAATTTTGACAACATTGTTTCCCAATTTGAGCTTGATTTTTTTTCAATCTACTATTATACCATTATCTTAGTACAACTTATCATATTGTTTGTGTCATTTGGATTATTTTGTGTAGTATAGATAGAGAGGTAGTGGGGGGACCAGAGGACCCATAGTGATAATAGTGGAGGATATTCAATGTAAGGTGGACTAGGTCCACTATATTATTAAATAAGGCCCACTATTGTATTTAGATATTAGTATAAACATAATAAATGTAAGAGGACTTACTAGAAGGTTCTACTTTAGAAGTTTCCTCCTCTAGAATGTTCTTAGGTGGTTGGTAGAAATATATAAAGGGGTTCAAGCAATGTAATGGGATGTGACAAAGAAGTATTGTATTTGGAGTGGTATCTCAATAGGAGGATGCCCCCTCGAAGAGGAAAGTGAATAGGAGATGATCCCTTCCATAACAGGATCCATTGTATGGTGTTGCCCTACCCTAAGGGTTTGATAATAATAAAAGTGATTTCTTTCTAAATTGTATCTGAATATTTGTGGTGTTTTTGTATTTAATTCTTTGGTACTTAACAATTGGTATCATAGCAATTTCTTTGACAACAAAAAAGGGGTATTTTTTTTTCTATTTTTGCATATTTTTCGAAGAAAAAAAGAGGGCCGCGACATTCTGGATGATTTATATGTAACATTTGTAGAAAATGTTGGTTGTGGAGCCTGATTATATTCCTGTTTCATATGTATTTTTTTTTCATTTGTGTTTATACCCCATGAAGACTGTACACCCCTCCACACGGGGGGGTTGCAGGGGGGGGGCTTGCCCTCCCTGCGGGGTCCAAGGGGCTCATCACCTTGACTATGGTGTTCGGGGGCGAAGCCTCTGAAGGAAAAATTTCCTTGTAAATGTATATTGTAATTTCATATTAAATATGGACCGTTCATTATAAGGTCGCAGATATAAATGTATAAGTTATGTTAGGGTTTTTTTCCCTAGAAGGAAAACCTCTTTTATGAGGGAAATGTATTGCGGCTATGCAATATTGTATTATGAGAAAGGAGATTGTGAGAGAAAGAAAAAAAAGTTACAACGAGTGTGTTTTAGGTTGTATCCTTTCATTTGCTGGGTAATAAAAAGGAAGGACCTGACAATTTATATGGTGGATGTAGCCCACACTAGGTGAACCACGTATATATGTGTCTCTATTGTATGGTGTATATTCTGTGTTTTATTTCAGCATTTGTTTTTATTTTATTGCTCTGCGATCCTGTTTTTCTAACAACTAGTATTAGAGAGAAAGGTAAATCACAAGAAAAGAGGGTTTCTGGTTTGAGTGGGAGCAATGATAGAAGATGAAAAGTTTAGGGTCGAGAAATTTAATGACAAAAACTACCAGTTATGGAAGATGCAGATGGAAGATTATTTATATTAGAAGGATCTATTCCTACCATTGGGTGGAATAGAAAAGAAGCCGACAACCATGAAGGACAAAGAATGGGAGTTTCTTGATAGAAAGGCACTAAGAATGATACATTTGAGCCTGGCAGTGTTGGTGAATTTCAATATTTCGAAAGAAAAGACAAAGAATGAGTTGATGGATGCATTGGATAAACTGTATGAAAACCCTTGACATCCAATAAGGTATTTCTAATGAAGAGATTATTTAATATGAAGATGTTAGAAGGTGGGTCAATTTTAGATCATTTACGTGAATTTAATATAGTTACTAATCAACTAAGTTCTGTAAAAGTGGACTTTGATGATGAGGTCAGGGCTCTTCTAATCTTGTGCTCATTAACAAAAAGTTGGAATGACTTGGTCATGGCTATAAGTAACTTTGGCTTTGGTTCAAACACTTTAAAATTTGATGATGTTGTTGGTGTTATTCTTTGCGAGGAAATACGATGGAAAATCACATGTGAGAGATCAGGTAATATGTTAAACATGTAGAACAGAGGAAGAAAAAAGGATAGAGGAAAGGGATCAAGGAACCACGAGAATTCTAGGAAGGGCAGATCCAAATCAAGACTGGGAAAGATGGAGTGTTGGAATTGTGGGAAGAAATTACATTTGAAGAAAGACTACAAATCTCCAAAGAAACAAAGGGATGGACAACATGAGAAAAATCAGGAAGCAAATGTAACAGGTGATGTGTTACAAGATGCTCTGATTCTTTTTGTAGATAATATTTTTGAGTCTTGGGTTGTATATTCAAGGGCTTCATTTCATGCCACACCCCATAGGAAACATTTTCTAGATTATTTTCAAGGTGATTTTGTACAGGTTCATTTGGGTGGTGATGCACCATGCAAAATTGTTGGAATGGGAAAGGTAAAAATAAAGCAAAGGACAAGAAACCAGTGATTGTTGAAATAAGTAAGACATGTTCCAGATCTAAGGAAAAATCTAATTTCAAAAGGTTAGTTGGAAAGTGAAGGTTGTATATCCATATTTATAGATAAGGTGTGGAAGGTCACTAAAGGATCACTAGTGATCAAAAAATGAGAGAAGGTAGATACATTGTATTTATGTACTGGTAATATTGACTCTTCTATCTCTTTAGCTTCTACAGAAGTGGATAAAACACTGTGGCATCATAGGCTTGTACACATGAGTGAGAAGGGGATGCAGATACTTCACAAAAGAAATTTGTTTTCATATCTTAAACAAATTGATTTGGATTTCTGTGAGCATTGTGTTTATGGCATCATAGGCTTGTACACATGAGTGAGAAGGGGATGCAGATACTTCACAAAAGAAATTTGTTTCCATATCTTAAACAAATTGATTTGGATTTCTGTGAGCATTATGTTTATGGAAAATAGAAGAGAGTCATATTTCTCAGACTTTGAAAAGAAAAGAAGAGTGAAATGTTAGAGCTAATGCATATAGATGTATGGGGACTAGCTCAGGTATCCTTTCTTGGTGGCTCTCGTTATTATGTTAATTTTATTAATGATGCAACTAGAAAAACTTGGGTTTATTACATTCAACAAAAATATGATGTTTTTGATACTTTTAAGAAATGGAAATCTTTGGTTGAGAATGAGACAAGAAAAAGGTTGAAGTTTCTAAGATCAGACAATGGAGGTGAATATTGTAGCAAGTTGTTTGATGATTATTGTTCATACCATGGGATTAGTAGAGAGAAGAAAACTCCAGGAACGCCACAAGAAAATGGTGTGTCAGAAAGGATGAACATGACAATAATGGAGCATGAAAGGAGTATGAGATTGCATGCTGGTTTTCCCTTACAGTTCTGGGTAGATGTTGTAGATATTTTTTTTTACTTAATAAACAGAGGAACGTCAAGCTCTTTGGATGGTGGAATTATGGAGGAGGTATGGACATGTAAAAGGTAAACTATTCCTTTTTGAAGACTTTCAGTTGTGAAGCATTTTCCTATATTGATAAAGAAAATAGAACAAAGCTTGAGGCAAAATCCAAGAAGTGTACCTTTATTGGATACGGTGTTAATGATTTTGGTTATCACTTATGGGATTATGAAAATCACAAAATCATTAGGAGTAGAGATGTCATATTCAATAAGAAGGTCATGTACAAAGATCAGTTGCAGGGAAAGAAGTAGGAAAAAGAAAAACTAGAATACATAGTGCTTGATGAGATCACTGAAAAATAAATTCCAAAGGTACCAGAAAATTAAAATGTACAACAATAGAGAAACATGTACCTCAAACTCCTACAAGTGTTGTTAGAAGATCTACCAGGTTAAGTAGACCCCTTGAATGATACTCTCCTTCATTGTATTATTTATTGTTGACTGATTCTAGTGAACCAAAATGTTATGAAGTGGCAATGCAGGTAGACACTAAAAAGAAGTGGGAGCCAGGCATGAAAGAGGAAATGGATTCTCTGGTAAATAACCAGACTTGAGATTTGATTTAGTTTCCTGCAGGAAAAAGAGCATTGCATAATAAATGGGTTTACAAGTTGAAGGAAGAATATGGAGGCAAAAAATGGTACAAGGCTAGACTTGTTGTAAATGGGTTTGCACAAAAGAAAGGTATAAATTTTGATGAAATATTTTCTCATGTTGTTAAAATGACTACAATTAGGACTATTTTAAGTCTTGTGACAGTAGAAGATTTTCATCTTGAACAATTAGATGTAAAAACAACTTTTCTCCATGGGTATTCGGAGGAAGAGATTTATATGTTGCAACCACAGGGGTATGCGGTCAAAGGGAAGGAGAATTTGGTATGCATGTTGAAGAAGAGATTGTATGGACTAAATCAAGATCCAAGGTAGTGGTATTTGAAGTTTGATAGGTTTATGATAGAACAAGGTTATAGTAGATGTCATTCTTATCACTGTGTTTACTTTAAAATGCTAGAAAATGGAAGCTATATCATCTTGCTATTGTATGTAGATGACATGCTTGTTGCAAGGTCTAATATGCAAGATGTAAATGTGCTCAAGAAAGAAATAGCTAATTCGTTTTCGATGAAGGATTTGGACGCTGTAAAGAAAATACTTGGTATGAGAATAACAAGAGACAAGAAAAATCACAAATTGACATTGTCTCAGGGTGAGTACATAGAGAAGGTGTTGGAGAGGTTTAAAATGAAAAATGCAAAACCAGTTAGTACACCTTTGGCCAGGCATTTCAAATTAACAAAAAAAATGTGTCCCAAGACACACAAGGAGATAGAATACATGTCTAGGGTCCCTTATTCATCAGTAGTTGGAAATTTGATGTATGTGATGGTTTGCACAAGACCAGATATTGCACATGCAGTGGGAGTTGTGAGTAGGTATATGAAAAATCAAGGTAAATAACATTGGGAGGAATTAAAGTGGATTCTCAGGTATTTGAAAGGTACAACTACTCATGCATTATGTTTTGGAGGTTCAAATTTTTTTTCTATAGGGATATGTTGATTCATATATGGTAGGTGATAAATATAGCAAGAGGAGAACCATAGGGTATGTTTTTATTGTAGGTGGAATGCCAATAAGTTGGATTTCAAAACTGAAAAATGTTGTTGCACTTTCAACAACAAAGGTAGAGTATGTTGTTGCTACATAGGCTAGTAAAGAGATGATTTGGTTACAAAGGTTTATGGAGGAATTGGGAAAGAAGAAATAGAATAACAGGTTGTACTGTGACAACGCGAGTTCCATTCATCTTGCAAATAACTCAACCTTCCATTCGAAGACTAAGAATATACAATTCAGATACAATTTCATACGATCCATATTGGAAGATGGACATTTGAAGTTGGAAAAGATACACACTAGATCGAATCCTCCAGACATGTTAAGAAAGGGAGTAACCAGGGAGAAACTGAGTTCCTGCTTAGTTTCAGTTGGTCTTCAAGCATGAAGGTGAAGATGAGAAATTTTCCAGGTCCAAGGTGGAGTATACTCCAGTAGGTACAACAACATTGGAGTTGTTGTGATTAGTCTCCAAGTGGGATATTGTTGGTTGTGGAGCTTGATTATCTTCCTGTTTCATAGGTATTTTTTTTTCAGTTGTTTTTATACCCCATGAAGACTGTACACCCCAGAATATTGTACACCCTGGAATACTGTACACCCCTCCATGCGGGGGAATTGTAGGGGGGCTTGCCCCCGAAGGAAAAATTTCTTTGTAAATGTATATTGTAATTTCATAATAAATATGGACCATTCATTATAAGGTCGCATATCTGACGGTAGAAGTTATGTTAGGGTTTTTTTCCCTAGAAGGAAACCCTCTTTTATGAGGGAAATGTATTACAACTATGTATTATTGAAAATATTGTATTCTAAGAGAGGAGTCTGTGAGAGAAAGAAGAGGAAGTTACAATGGGTGTGTTGTAGGTTGTATCCCTTCATTTGCTAGATAATAAAAAGGAAGGACTTGAAAATTTCCGTGGTGGACGTAGCCCACATAGGATGAACCACATTTATATGTGTCTCTATTGTATTATGTATCTTCTCTGTTTTATTTATGCATTTTTATTTTATTTTATTGCTCCGTGATCTTATTTTTCTAACAAAAATTGGTTGTATATACGAGTTCCTCTTGGAAAAACAACCAATTAAAAAAAAATTGATTGAAATAGAGTCCAAGAAGTGAAGTTATCAACATTTTAGAATCTACACATTTTTAGGGTTTTCTGCAGATGACCATGCGATTTTTAGGATTTCTGTAGAACCTAGGGATTAATTTTCCCAACACAATTATAGATACGAGTTCCTCTCACAATTTCATCCAATTTCAAAAAAAAATAATATTCGAACTGGAGCTCTAGATGTGAAGATATCACTGATTTAAAATCAACCATTTTTTTTTGGTTTTTCATGATGGTGGTGAGACTACAGAGTTCATAACTTGTCACAAGGTGCTCAGATTGCTACCAGATTAGTGCCATTGGATATAGTATTGTAATAGTTTTCTTTTGGTATATTATATGTTGTTTTCCAATGGCTACTCCCTTTCAACCCCTCATGAAACTTCAAAGACAGTTGGAAGACATCCAAACATAGATCACACTTTCAAGGAAGGAGAGGTATATTATGGACCAATATAATAAAGAATCATATGCTTAGTTTGATTTTGAGGTTGATTGTGATGATCGGTATATGGATAGTTGCCATTTATGGGATGACAATCACTTTGATATTTTATTTGATAACTCTGCTCCACCTTTTGTAGAGAACATCAATGTTACCAATCGAGAGCCAGTTATGACTACCAATTTCCAGCGTGTATATTCTACAGTGGTATGGTTCCTTCCAGATTCAATGTTTCCCCTTTCCCACTATGTGGATGAATCTTCTTATTTGGATCCACATGACAAGTGTCATTATTTGGAGCATTATTTCCAATTGGTTATTGGGTTCTGATATATTCCACGTGGAGTTCACATGAGCACTTGGACATGGGACCCCAGTTTACAATGGTGGTTGGACTACTTCAGCATGGTGGCTTTCATTTCTACATGGGACCTTGGTTCTCCAATCTACTTTTTCACCATGGTACACACTTATCCATGGGACCTTGGTTCTCCAATCTACTTTTTCACCATGGTACACACTTATCCATGGGACCCTGGAATATGGTTGTACAACCTCATAACAAGTGTCAAGGACAACTCTTTCATAAGGGGGATGGAATGTAGTGTAACTAGAGAGGTAGTGTGG